>OZ023264.1:127913761-128003761 GCA_964006375.1 Tillus elongatus
TGTCACTGCGCATGCGCGCAGTGACGTCACAGTGATGTCACTGGGTGGGGGACCACTAGGGGTCTAACCTGAGATGACGTCTTCTAAAATATCGGCCGTCTAGCGCGAAATTTCAAAAATATATATTTTGAATCTAGATTTGATCTAACCTATCGAAATAAGAAGACTTGTCATTTTGATTTTTATGAAAACGACGTATGTAAAGGGCGGTTTGCGCATGCGCAAACGAACTTTTTTTATTAAGCGGTGTAGAGGCATAGTGTTTGGTGTCATGGTAATCATCTCGAAGAGTAGAATTCAAATATGGCGGCTAGCGCATGCCGCTACTATCAACTTTTATTTATGCAATTATATAAGAGAATCTGTGTTAGTAGGAAAAGACCTGATTAAATTAAATTTTGGAAATCCCAGACTTTCTTGCAATTGAAAGATTGATTCAGAATGTTCTAGTATGTTGCACACAACTCCAGCAAATAGTTTTTAAAACTGTAAACTTTTATATAGAAGCATAGATCTACAGAGTTGCCACCTGCATTTGAAGACATTGGATTTCTGAATCCTAGTATAGCAATTAGCAAATCTCAGAGAAAAATAAATTTTAGTGAATTGTGTAATAAATTTCAGGCAATTATTATTATTATTATTATTATTTTGGGTAATTCTGCTTTCCGTTTCAGTTTCCATTCACAGTGTCCAATCTCAGTCTTTTATAAATTATTAATGTTGACAAAACTGGGATTGAAATGGAATGAACAAATTTCAGATTTCTTTAGTGAATCTGAGGTAAAATATTATGAGGTTTTAACATGTGGCTACTAAATATTGCTTAAAAGCGTTTTGATGACAATTTATAGCCTTTCAACATTTTTTAAAACTTGTTAACATAATTCCAATATTACCTCATTCAAACTCGGAGACACAAACAATTTTATTCCGTGGTCGCACTAACACTAAAAGGAACAAAAGGAATCGATTGCAGGAAACATCCTTGAGGATGCTGTGTGCACTTTTAAGAAGCAGGTTGCAAGCTGGTGTCATGATGTGGTCAAGTATAAGGTTAAGAGGCTATCATTTAAAACTACATGTTGTTTTAAATGATTGTCTCGTTCAGGAACAAGAGCTTGCTGAAAAGTCCATTTATATTATTTCTAAAAACATTGAATCAGGATGAACACAAATGACATAAAACATTATTAATATTTGATGTCACTGAACTAAGTCAAAGTTGCTGACTATGCATTTCAGCATGTTTGAGTGTTAGCAATGTGCTAAATATGCAGGTTTGTGAACAGTTTTATTTCTTTGTATTGTCAATCTTAAAGATATCTATACGTTTTTAGAGCAATCTTATTTATTTATGTATCTTAATATTTAGAAATTTAAGCAATATTTCAATAACGATTGTATTTATTTGTGTGTAATTAGATCTGACCTAGAAACGTTTTTGTATAGTCTATTGTTAAGTTTGAAATTTTAGCATTCAGTAAAATGCTGTTTCTTCATAAACATGTTGATAAATAATTCAGTAAAATACTGTTCGTGCATTAACATGTATGACCATTATAGTATACAGTGTGTTCCCTGGTACAGTACTCATAATCCCAGCAAACACACATGTAACTAATACATGGCAAATTAAGATCAAGAAAATATCATTGTAATGTATATATGTAACACATAAGTTACATATATGTACCTTTCAGACACAGATCAATTATGAATCATTTGTAACATTCACATGTTTCGAGTGTGATACATGATAGTTCTCTAACAGTGTTATATTACATATATATTACAAATAGAACGACATGTGCTATAACCTAATATCTCAAGCACAGATAAGTATCGGTACAATGTTACATTAATATATGTGGTACATTAAATATCTATAGCAGCGTTATATAACATATACTTTACAAAGGGATAATAATGAACTATAACTATCTGCCGTAATTTTGAATCACTCAAGTTACACTGTTACATAGCATATGTGGGAAATGGCCTTATAAACATTTGAATTAAATTAAGCGTGGTTTAAATGTTAATGTTCTTATGGAATCAATTAGCAATACACGCTTTTACAAATCGGAATTGGTTAAAATCAAGATAATTCATTTTCACCCTCTTTAATTTGTCACAAAAATGGCGATAATGATCTAATTGTTTAAGCACAGAGCGCGCGTCTACTTCTGTTTTCTGCTGTATCCATCTGCAATTGCTGTGATTAGCACATATATAAGTAGGTATCTTCTTTGGATTAGGGATAAACTAATTAATAATTAATTTAGTTGTTCTAATTGTCAGGTTTATTTGTTACACCAATACTAGCGCCACCCATGATATAATGACTTAGAAGAGATATGATATTGCGCATATGCCCCGCCCCCTCTTATGACGTCACGTGGTGAGTAACGTTATAGAAGTCCAACTACACACTTAAAACAAAGTCATTCTCAATCAAAAAGTTTCTATACGTCATTGACGTTAGCTTAATGCGGTTGAAGTTACGCCTATATTGTCTTTTTCAGATAATATAGATCGCAGCACTAAATTTAATCTTTTTCATTTTTATTACTTCCAACTGTATGCACTTAAATATTAGTAAAATACGTAATTTGTTAAGAGGTTGTGATGAAACGTCAAACCCCACTGAACGACAGCATATTACTGTTGCATTGGACTCACCACTTGACACCATGCGCGTGACAGGTCTAAAAATAGGTAGTCGGAATATCATATCTCTCGTTATTTGTATCATGAGCGCCACCAGCGGTGACACAATATAACCAACAACAGCTGTTTCATCCATATACTAACGGATATCAGTGTTAGTTTTGCACGCGGAAAAGTGTAATATATTGGAAAGAAAGTCTAAATCTGAATGTACTTTGTTGTACTGTTGACAGCTATAATAATGATAAATCATGTGATGGTAGAAACATCAGCTTCTACTATAAAAAATACAGCCACACTTAATTATTTTGTTGATTTATCACTGGAGCGGATTCGTTGCACCTAAAATGTTTTAACAAACCGCCTTATTTACAAGAGTTGTTACTACAGTGGCTAAATATTATAAAATGCTAATTAGTTTAGCTGTACATCTAGCGGCTGTACTACATAAAAGTTTCTTTGTAGGTACCTGCTTTATTTAAGCATTAAATGTATGATAAGTGAATATAACATGTATGTCTCCAAGTTATATATATATATATATATATATATATATATATATATATATATATATATATATATATATATATATATATATATATATATATATATATATATATATATATATATATATAATATGCAATTAATGTAGCATACATATAACCATGTGATGTATCAGTTACATATATGTGAGAGCATCCAGCTGCTGACATTTCTGGTATCAATCATGTTACATGAAAGTTACTTGATACATAACCTTAGCAATTGAAATAGCAAGTGTTATGTAACACTTATGTATCTGATTTGTAACTGTGTTTTCTGGGATATATATCGTAGTTCCTTAAATAATTTACTCTTTCAAAAAGACTTCCTAGAAGTTATAACTTTTTTCTTATCTATATTTTGTTGTAAATCAGTATTTAAGTTTTGGAATAAAAGTTTTGTTCTTGTAAAAATCCTAATTTTTATTTATTAACCCACATAATTGCATTTAGTTGTAAAAGTACAACATACTGATTCAGTCCTGTTTATAATGCCTGTGAGATGTTAGCCAAAATATCTACATTCTGTTGTATTACTAAAACATAGTGAAGTAGAATGAGGCAAGTTTGTGAGTTATTACTTTAGTAATTCAAATTGTGGCCAGTATCCTCGTGGGTAGGTAAATCGACGCACCTAACCTTTACTATGTCGCTGTGTTATAAGTTGTGCAGTGTTGTATAATTCCAGAATATGGTGACAAGATTAAAAAAACTAAATGAATCGGAATTGCAACATATAATTGACCATCTTAGCCATTTCAGTCAAGATGGCTATGATTTTTCAAACACTGGCAGTTTGCTTGATCCAGAAAAAGTTTCCAAATTGCTGAAGCGCAATGCTGATGGAATTGACATTTCAGAGGAGGAACAAGGGCATTTATCTGACCAAGGGAACCATAGTTTCAACTTCAAAAGTTGTTAACGTTTACCAGGCTGTCAATCAAAAAAAGTAGATGTAGCCTGGGAACAAAAAAACCTGATTCTCAATTATGCTCAATTGTTGTCTAGGGGAGATGAGCACTTGCCTCCTAGTCTCTTAAATTTAACTACACTCTATGAATGTTTCAAGTTTTTTTTCAGTACATAGTTGATAATATTGTACAGAATTCAAATCTTTATGCTCACCAGGTTGATGTAAACAGATCACTCAACCTCACGAGTACGCGCAGTTGAGGCACTATATCGGAATTTTAATATTTGCATCTCTGAAAGGACTTCCAAATATCTGTAAGTACTGGGCAAGTGACGTAGGGGTGAAGAATGTTAAAAAAACATGACTATATATAGATTAGAGAAAATAAAGCAATTTTTGCACTTTTAATGATAATGAAAAGCACTTGCCCAAAGACTACCCAAATTATGAGCGGCTTCATAAACTAAGGCCATTCATAGACCACATAAATTTAAAAAAATGTCTGTTCGCTTGGAGCCCGCACTTTCCATAGATGAAGAATTATGTTCTACCGACATTCATCATTTCATGAAACAGCACCTATCATTGAAACCAGTGGTGTTTCAAGCTTTATGCTTTTTGTGGCGTCAGTGGATTTGTGTATAAATATGACATATATTCGGGTCAAGAAAATAAAATAGAAGAGGAGGAACCACATTAGAAGCAGCCTCAAATGTAGTTGTTCGTCTGGCCCGAATTATTACTAGAAACTTAACTATAGGTTGTATTTTGATAAATATTATACTTCCTGATCTTTATTGGCGTACTTGGCTAAAAACAGTATATGTAGCCTCGGTACAGTAAGGAGAAACAGAATAGCAAATTGCAAGCAACCCACGGATATACAGAAAAGAAGATGATCGTGGTACCAGCTACATATATGCGGGAACCGATGAATATGTGAATGTGAGCTCTTCAGTTTGGAGAGACAACAAAATTATTACTTTGATTAGTGGCGTGCGGTCCATGGAAGCAAGGGAAGCATTGCTTCCCTTAAAATAATGACTACATACCTAAACCGCATTATTTAAAATCCCTTTTGTATTTTAAATATTAAATTCCAAACTCTGAAACTAATTTAATTATTACAATTTTTATTTCGCAAGCTCACACACATAATTATTTATTATGCATCATACTGTATTTGTATATACGCTCCTAGCAAGGACGTCGTCGCAGTAAATGCGCCAGCGAACAGCACGAGTGGTTGCAATGACTTCGGTTAAATACACGTAGTCAGCAGGCAACTTTATAAGAAACCCTAGCTCGACAGATGTACGCGTATTTTTAGAATGTGTTGTACTAGGAAGACTCGGTGCACGTACAAAGTGAATGTCGCTGATTATTTCGTAGATATACGCAGTTGACTAAGTTAAATACATTGGCATTTTATTATTATTAATATGGCTGCAAGTAGATCAGCTTTTTAACAGCGGCGTCGGTGTGGGTGGGGATTTACAAACTTTACAAACAAGTGGTAATAATAACTGTGATTGTATTGTGTGTTTTTTGATAACTAAAGGATTTTCACTTTACAGCTTGCTTAAAAACTTGCTATTATTAATAAAGGTAGGCCGAAACCTGCTGTAAAAAACTTAAATCCAAGAATTAAAACATGTACTCGACATTTCAACGCGGAAAAAACTTATAAAAAATATGAATGGCTAACGGGTTGTGAAAACAGGAATAAACGGTTTTGTTGGCCTGGTAGTCTATTTGTGACTGAAAAGGGGGTGTGAAATAAAAGTGGGTTTTCCGACTTTAATAATCTACATAAAGTAGTAAAAAGACATGTTATGTCTAAAGCGCATTTACAGACCATTTTAAAATTAAGTGTCTTTGGAAAAACGCGAATTGAATACGCCGTTGACAAGAAGATAGAAATTAGTCATTGCCAACACAATGAACTGGTTGATGATAAAAACAGAAACATATCAAAATGACTTATTGATGTCGTGTGTTTTCTTGGTCAGCATGAATTGGGCTTCCGGGGTCATGACGAAACAACTACATCTGCAAATAGAGGAAACTTTCAAGACGTAGTTTCTTTAATAGCCAAATACGACATTTATTTAAAAAATCACTTCGAACAGTCTAACGTTCTTCGCGGAACACTATTATTTTGAACAGAATTAAACCTGATATTAAACAGACTCGTTTCATTGCTACTGATCTAGATGAAACAACCGATGTAACTAATTTAAGTCAACTATCTGTAGTAATACGTTACGTAAAAATGGATGGGAGTGTACAAGAAAGATTTTTAGGCTTTAAAAATGTGACAGAAGATCGTACAGCAAACGCGCTATATAAAATTGTGCTTAATATTATGAAAGATATTGAGGATGCTGATAATAACTTAATTGCCCAAAGCTATGATAGGGCTGCTGTTATGGCCGGACATTTAAGAGGTCTTCAAGCTAAAGTGCAGGAAACGTTCTCCAGTGCTCTATTTGTACACTGTTGTGCTCATAAATTAAATTTAATTTTATCCCAATCTATATATCATATTAAAGAATGCAAAGTGTTTTTTGCTACCTTAAGTAGAATGAATTTTAAGTTCTGGGAAAAAACAATTGAATTAGGAGAAGTGGAGCCACGAAGAAAGCGTCTGCGCACTGATAATGTGGGAGACCTTCAAACTTCTTACTGCCGCCTTTTCTACGAAATCATAGATCAAATTCAGCAGCAAATTAACTGCAGATTTGATCATCTTAGTGACCTGAAATTTCTTGAATTGTGTAATTTTGGAGGATTTAAAGGGATACCTTTCCCAGAAGATTCATTCAAATCATTATTTCACCACCATGGACATTCTTTTGACAAAGCCTTATTACGATCAGAACTTAGTCATTTATGAAACCGATGTTATAGGCACAAAAACTAACGCGAGTGAACTTTCTTAAAACAATCAAAATTGGAAAATGCATATTCTGAAGTGTTCAAATTATGTGAATTAGTATTAACAATTCCTGCTACTAGTGCATCTTTAGAACGATTTTTTTTACATTGAAACATATCAAGAGTTTTGTTAGGAATTCAACAGGACAGGAAAGACTTTCCCAAATTTCAATTTTGTCAGTTGAAAATAAACTCGTCCAGTAAATGTCCCAGAATCCACAGTTTTATGACATTATTAAAATTTGCCAAAAACGACAGAAGCATTGAGTTACACTACAAATAGGTAAGCTTCTGAGAATTGCTTCTCTTATTTGAAATGTCACCGCACGCCCCTGACTTTGATGGACAGTTTCATGCCAGACATAAAATTCTTCTCAAAAGTAAAAAAGTGGCATATCAGACTGTTGTACCATTTGCTAGATCTGACACTATCAAATGCTTGGGTTACAGATGAATAAGTGCTGTAAAAATACCATTGCTTGAATTTAAGCAAGAAGTCGCTGAAATGTGATGTGTATAAAATAAAGTACGCACCTTAATAAAATTTAGTTTTATTTTTATTAAATAACAGTTACAGTTAAATAATACAAAAGCATACATATAAATAAACAAACTTGAAAGAAGTTGGCCTTTATACTGGCGACTATAATAGACAAATTCTTCCTCTAGTGTTATCACACATCATTTTCACAATGCTATCCATTTATAGCAAATTATTATTTTCAAATAAAAAAAGATTAACATTATAGTTAGTTTGGACAAATTAGTAAATACTAAATTAGAGAAATTAAAAAATATGGTCCCATTAAAGCCAATTATAGAAAATTGTAAGAAAATTCATTAAATCATTCGAATAAATCACAATATATAATCAATTAAATAAAGTTCCTTGCTATAAAATATGGCAACTAAAGAAAAAACATGTATACAACTATATATATAAAATGGTTCCACACAAAATAAATATAAAATTCTTCTCAATTTAAATACTTTCTTTTAGAATAATAATGATCTTAACATTTTCTATTTGGCAGAAGAGAAATTGCAACATCTTTTTAAATTTAAAACCTACTGAACAATCTAGCAAAATTCATTCAAAGCAAAATATCATTAAATATACTTTTTTATACAAAAATATGAACAATTTACTGGATTAACAAAACTATTTATATATAACTTATAAGGTCAGTCAGTAAGTTTGGAATAATTTAAAACTTAAAAGTAACTAAAGCCTAAAGGGTTCCCGTTCTCTTGTGGTTTTCTTCGCTTGTCCTGTTGCAGTGTCAGAAGCACCAGATGGTTTACGCAACAGTTTGGATACAGCTGTCTGAGCTCCTGATGGAACGGGGGTGTTAGATCCAGATGGTGTTCTTGTTCTGGGAAACAAATGACTGCAAATTAGACTTGTTTTTAGTAGGTTCAAAATTGATTTGAGAAATTATATGTTAGTAGCCTGTAATATTTGTAGAGCACAACAAATGGTTAAATCCCAGTTATAAATCAAGATATCTGAAATGATGGATATAGTTTAGATTGCGTCCATAATTATTCTTTTGCATTACCAGCTTTAAGATTAGAACCCAAATGAGCTGTTCAGTTTGAATTTACCTCCCTTATAAAAATATACTAAAGCAAGCCAGCAGAAAAACAAAATAATTAGATTTCTTTAATTTGACGCCAACTCTACATAATTCTTTGCAAACTACATCAAACCAGGAAATCTTAATTCAAATTTTCCACTAATTAACATCTTATCGAGTATCTTTGCTGTAACCCACTCTTAACATCTTTTATATACATACTTTATACAGTGTGATGATAAAGTTTGGAACATAACTCATAAATGCATTATTTAATTTTTTTCAAGAAAAACGGACGTAAAAATTACATTTATGACGTCACCTATTTCTGAATGATGATATCATCACAAGTTTTTGAAATGACAACTATGTTTTTTCCTGTTTTTCCATAGACCTGCTTACTATATAAATGATTATGAAAAAAAAATGCTAGCAGACAACAATTTTTTTTGAAAAATTGCATTATTTACTTAAAAAAATGAAAACCTAACTTTTATAAGAAATATGAAATATTTCCAACCCTTTTTATTTAGGATGAGTTTTGTTTAGAATAATGAGGTTTTCTTTCATTTTTCTAAAGTAATGAACACTCGATTTTCTGGTTTGTCATGCAAATATCTGACGGTGGAAAAAAAAGTAAAGTCAAAATCAATTTTTAACAACACTCATGATAATTTATTGATTACTTGCTGTTATTGGTATTTAGTTATCGGACTTTTATTACAGCATGGATTTGGAATTCAGTGAATTCAGACAATAATGTTAAATCGTGAATCAATTTAAACTATTATCTGTCATTTAAATTAATCAATAGTCCTAATGGTGAAAGTGTAAAAGTGCTAAAAGTAATTAATTCTAATTTGAATTTAACAAACATTGGCATGTTAAACCAAACGGGAAAGAAAAGACATATTAAGGATGAGTGGATACCGCCATTTAGAGTTTTGTGAACAATTCATGTTATGCTGAGATGAAGATCCCAATTTTCTTAATAACATTATCTTTTCTGATGAAGCCACTTTTTGCCTGAATGGGCCAGTAAATCATCACAACTCAAGATATTGGTCACAGGAAAATCCTCATTGGACTCGAAATTCCCACAATCAACGTCATGGTAAAGTGAATTTATGGATGGGAATAATCAGGCGGCGTTTCATAGGGCATTACTTTTTTCAAGGAAATCCTATCTAGATGCCACACTTGCTGAAAGATGAATAGGGCGTCGATGAGGAATTGAGTGGCTACCGCGTTCCTCAGACTTGACTCCCTTGGATTTTTTTTTCTATGGGGTTATTTGAAATCGCAAGTTTATTTTAACACACTTCTAAGGAAAAACAGACAAGGCTATACTCCAGACTGAATTTATTAGTAAAAACCCTACGCGTTTCGGCTCATATGACAAGCCATCTTCAGGGGCTTCATTCTGTTTTTTATAACAGGAACTGAACTTTATAAGAAATCTATCATAGTTGCTGTTTTCATCGACTGTCATCTTTGTTTCCTTACTATATGGGTGAAGGCAGAATAAGAAGCATCTAAACAACAAATCACAGCAATGGACACACGGCAATACAAATTAAAATTTCCCATTTGAAATGGAGAACAGTTAATAGCTGAAAATCAGAAGTGATCTTCTGATTTTCGGCTTTTAACTGTTCTCCATTTCAAATGCGAAATTTTTATTTCTTTTTAACTGTCCACCATTTCAAATGTGAATTTTTTATTTATATTGCTGTGTGTCCATTGCTGTGATTTGATGTCTAGATGCTTCTAATTCTGCCTTCACCCATATAGTAGGGAAACAAAGACGACGGTCGATGAAAACAGCCACTATGATAGATTTCTTATAAAGTTCAGTTCCTGTTATAAAAAACAGAATGAAGCCCCTGAAGATGGCTTGTAATATGAGCCGAAACGCGTAGGGTTTTTACTAATAAATTCAGTCTGGAAGTATAGCCTTGTCTGTTTTACCTTAGAAGTATGCCTACCCCAGACGTTGTGATATTCAGAAGTTATTTTAACAGACCAAATAATTTAGAGGAGCTACAGTAAAGAAATCGCGCTGAACTGGAGCAAATTAGTCCTGACATTTTTGAGTGCAGTGTACAAAATGTTGACACTAGTATCGGCTAATGCCAAATGGTAGGTGGAGAACAATTTGACCACTGTGGTAAATTTTGTTTGTTTTCCTTGGTTCAATATTTTTTCCAGTAACCTACGTTTTTATTTTTTAAATTAAATAATACTATTTCTGCAAAAAAAAAACTGTTATGTGAGGTACCAATTTTTGTTAATCATTTAGGTAGTAAGCAGGTCTATGGAAAAACAGCAAAAAATAATATGGTTGTCATTTAAAAAAAGTTATTATGACGTCACTATGTAGAAATAGGTGACGCTGTAAATGTAATTTTTACGTCCTAAGTTGGCGATTAAAGGGATAAAATTGATCTCACCACGCATTTTTCTTGAAAAAATTAAATAACGCATTTATGAATTATGTTCTAAACTTTACCATCATACTGCACTGATCAGTATGGCAAATACATAAAAACTTTTGAACTTGAAACAAAAAAAAAACACACAAATTATCCCAATAGTCATAAAACAGTGATTTTAAAAGTGAATTTTTTTTTAGGAAAAATTTGCCAGTGAAAATTAGTGTAGTTAAATTCAATTCTACCTATAATTGTTACTCTTTATAAGATGTGTCAAGTTTAAAAGAAACAAATAGCAGTTATAACACTATAAGTGAAGAGATGTGAGTGTTCTCTAGCACTTTAGGTATAATCGTAGGTATAATTGGTGGGCTTACATAATTTGATATTTAGACTTTTATAAATTTAGGTGTTATTGGCTTGGTTTTATTTTTTTCTGTAAGTTCAAATTAAGAGCCCGTAGAATCCTTATGTTTAACTGAATTCCCACACCCAACACACAGTGGCAGAAACTGGCACCACCAGGAATCGAACTCAGGCAATCCGTGGCAGCCAAAGTCTCATTCCACTACAACACGGAGGTGAGTAACAAACTAAAGATTTCCACCATAAAAATACCAAAACACAGAAAATAATTTATGGCCTATAATGGAAAATGATCTTCATATATTTTCACAAAGGCACAAAAACATGTTTATTGACACCATACAACAAATACCAGCTGCCACCCCTACATTTTTCTTACTCAGGATATTAAAATTAATTTCAATTAATTGTATTCCAATATTTTAAAACAAAAGAGCAAAAGTGCATTCTTTATTAAATTTATATAGCATTCAGATAAAAGAACAAGGTGTCCAACTTAACAACAATTTTCATAAAGGATGTCTGAAGTTTGATACATATAGAAGACTCCTAAATATAACATATTTGTTAACTGTAAATAACAATTGAGTTCTTTATTCTGGTGCAGACAAAATTGGCAATATTGAACTATAGATGAAGCAAACAATATTAACTTGTGTGAGTGGGTTGAGTGCTGGCGGGTGTCGTGTGTCCAGACGACCCGGATGGGGTTGAGATCTCTGATTAGTATACACCCGGAGTTTGAGGCCCCCACTGTGTGTTTCGTAATGGACGGGCGGCCTCGCTTGGGTAATGTTCGAGGGCGGGACTCGGCAGGATGTCACCTTGAGTCTAGCACTGGTGGGTGTTGAGTCTAGACGAACCCGCTAGAGAGCTGGTATCTTTACGGGTGGGTTACAACTAGGGATTGAGGCCAGTGAGCTTCGAAATGGGCAAACGACCTCACTTGGATGCTACTCAGATGAAGGACTTCATGATACTGCCTCGAGTAAAACACTGACAGATGTCTGGTCCAGACAAACTCGGAGAGAGGTTATCTCTCTTTGAACTTCGAAACGGGCAAGCGACTTCGCTCAGATGGCAGTACATCTGTCAAACAAAGTTTCACCTCACAAATATCCTCTCCTGCAGGAAGCTCGATTTGTTGGGTGAAATTTAAGCAAACGCTGGTGGGTATCGGGTCTAGATGAACACGGAGGGGACTGAGATCTCTATGGTGTGATTGCACCTGGAGACTTAGGCCTATTCTGTGAGCTTCGAAAAGGGCTAACGACCCCGCTTGGGTGCTGCTCGAGGGCGGGACTTCATGATACCACCTCGAGTCAATGAAACACTGGCGGGGGTCTGGTACAGGTGAGCCTGGAGGGAGGCGGATATCTCTGGGCAGTGATATGCACCCGCATTTTGACGCCTCCATTGTGGGCTTAGAGATGGACAATTGGCCTCGCTTGGTTGTTACTCAGGAGCAGGGTTCCAGATGATACCGCCCTGGGTCGAGCGCTGGCGGGTGTCGTGTGTCCAGACGACCCGGAGGGGGCTGTGATCTAATGAGTGGTATACATCCGGAGTTGGGGCCACCACTGTGTGCTACGAGACGGACGGATGGCCTCGCTTGGGTGATGCTCGGGAGTGGAACTCGATGGAATGTTGCCTTGAGTCTAACACTGTTGGGTGTCGGGTTTAGACTAGGGGGGGGGGGGTACTGAGATAACTAGGGGTGAATTACAACTGGAGATTGAATGCTGCTCGAGAGCGGTACTTCATGATACTGCCCCGAGTCAAGCACAGACAGATGTCTGGTCCAGACAATTTCGGAGAGATTATCTCTTAGAGCTTTGAGACGGACAAGCGATTTCACTCAGATGGCAGTACACCTGTCAAACAAACTTTCACCCTCAAGAAAAGATAGACTCAATTGATGGGTGAAATTTAAATAATTAGACGTGAGCCACAATAGACATAAGGTCGCGGTGGAGGGACTGGAATAGCCTCCTCACAATAAATCTAATCTAATCTAATCCCAACGATGACATCAGTCAATAGAAATCAGACTCCTTGACTGCAGCAACCACCAAAAACACAATCAGAATGTGGTCTTACCATCAGGATCATGTGGTCTGTTTTAAATGACAAAAAAGAAACTACAAACTATAATAACAGTAAAGCGACAAAAACATGACCTTCTCTGCTACATGAGGAAAGTAACAAGATATAAACTTTTACAACAGTTGCAGGGAAAGATTTTAGGAACACTCAGACCAGATTAAAGATGAAAATACCCACTGGCTAAAAAACCTTAGAACCTGTTTTAATGCAAGAATTTGACTTTTTTGGAACTGCAGTAAAATTACAAAATAATTATTATCAGAATGATAGTTGACAGTCGGACCACACAGGTCTTACTAGAAAATTGAGAAAAAATACTACGAACCATCATCAATAGATTGGTAATAACAAAATTACGTATGACACAGCCAATTAAAAATAAAATTTCGAAAATGCAAAACAAAAAAAATGAAATGAGTGACATCAAATAAGCATATAAAATGTTAGCTGTAAAAAATGTAGAAGAAAAAAAATGTCAATACTGACTTCACTCTGTACTTGCTATATAAAATATAAGAAATGACCAACAGAAAATCCAGACTGCATGTATAAGCCCCGAAATTTTACAGGGGGACAATATAAGGGCAATCAAGTCATTATACCCCTAGTTTTGGTTTTTTCATTATTCAGTTGTAGATAGTTTGCACTGAACCACTTATTAACTTCGTTTAGGGCTTTGTTGCTTAAGGTCATCCAGACTATTGCCGAGGTTTATAAAAGTAATACCATCTGCATATAGGCAAACTTTATTTGCAGTCACGTTTTTTGGCAAAACGTGGCTGTAAATTTAGAACAGGAGAGGTCAAAGGATTGAACCTTGAGGCAAGCTACAGCTCATCTCTTCCAACTTGAATAGTTGCAATTGTGCTGACTCTTTGATATCGTTCACTGAAATATGCATTAAACAAATCTAAGGGTAACCCTTTTACCACATAGCATTCACGCTTTTTTAGAATAACTCTGTGACACATGAAGTCAAATACATTTTGTGTGTCACAAAAAAAAATGCATTGAGCCATATTATCATCATCTACCGCCTTTGAAATGGCAGATGCGACTTCTAGTAAAGTATATAGTATATATCTGAAACTGAAGAACCTATATCCTTCTAAGGAAATAGGGTATTAAGTGTTTAATATTTGATTTTCGGAAAAATAATGCACAACTCATTTGTTAACTTAACCAACCATTTTTCTGCTCATAGTTAACTTAATATTAGAAAATAATTGAGACATTTCTGTGATTTCACAAAATACAAACCTAATTTTGTTGCCTTATTTAAATGGTTATTATTAATTTTGCATAATTTAGTTTAGTTTATAAATTGATCAAGTCAGCAGCTAATAGCAAAAATCTGTAAAAACTTGTATTAAAAGTAACTACTCTAAATGCTAAGGTTGTTAGATTACCTAGAAGCCGTCCTTAACGTTGGAGCGGTACCAATTGTGATCTGCCTTGTTTTGCTTGCGCTCCTAGTTAAAGAACACAGAGTACATGCTAGTTAGTAAGGTTATAATTATTAAATAGTTAAAAGTTATATAATAACAAAAATACACAGCGAATAAGCAACAAGCGACATCTAAAATTACAAATATTTGAAGCACAAAATAACAAGTCGAAAACTCAGCACGAGTATATACCCAATTGTACCAAACTAATATTATTTCAACATCTAACACAATTTTGTGTGGGTTAATTTTTCTAAGCATCTATCTCCTAGCACCTCGCAAAATTTAACGTAAACATGTACTAAAACCCAATTAGATCAAAATTATGTTGGGTGTTAGAATAACGTTAAGCTTCATTTTGGCACCATAGCAAACACTTTGTAGAATATTTTCATTTTTGGTTACCCAATAAACTTTCAGATTTTTGGCGAAGCTAAATAGCATACTAGATGCTCCATAAAATGGGAAGCTAAATAGCATACTAGATGCTACATAAAATGGGTGAACCTACAAAGTAATTGACACACTATAAATACAGAAAGGCTAATTATTTTGCTAAATATAAGCAAGTTTTTCGAAGGCTGATATTAGATAATTATAAGCCATGCAATAATTTACACATATCGCTACAAAATGCATTAACTTAATAGTGATTTATACAATTAATGACTTAATTTTGTGTATTGAAAATGCATACAAAATAATAATTCGCAACTATCATATAAAAAAGGCATTGTTTAAATAATCAAGAGCGTTGCCAAACAGTTGTACTTAAATAATGTATCGTTACTTCTATTTACCCATTATAAACTGGAATTTTACTTTTACTTGACCTACTCGCAGAAGATTTTGTTCTATTAGTATGCGTAAAGGACAAAAAAATATTACAATTAGTATAAAACATAAATATCAATTAAAGCACACAAAACAAAATCACTGTTACGAAATCAAATCATCTTGTTAACAATTGAAAGTGACATAGACTTATGAAATAATAGTTTTCAGAGAAATATAAAGTACGTTAAATTTACAACTCTTTTAAAAAGAAAACATAGGTACTACAGTTCTCCAAATAATTTAAAAAACTTATTTGTACAATATAGATCTTTAGTGTATCCATATTTATGGTGTTAGCCATGTTAGATATACCTGGTAATATCAGATAAAGAAATGGTAAGATTACGAAAGTCTTGCGAAATTTTAAAATAGTTGTGAATAGAATAAATATGTAATTTTGACTGTGTACCTGTTTGGTGAAAGTTTACTTTCTGCACATCTGTTCGGTTCTTATAAAATGTTGTATACAGACGTGTTTTAGAGTGTAGATAACAAAAATCACAATAAAAAGAAGGGCAGAAACAAAGTTTTGAAGTTATTTGGATTTTTTTGTAGGAAAAACTATGTACCCACTTTTGAGACATGTTTTTGTCATATTTTACAAATTTTTCGGGGATCGTTCGTTTTATATCAAGCTAAAGAAAGGTGTATTCCTCTATTATAATTGTTTTCATATAGTTAGTGTATGCCCTATACTTTTTACGTTACTCTGCAGATCCTAAGTTAACAAGTTGAATTCTGACATAATTGCAAAAAGTAAAAGTTATCTAGTAATAAAAGTTTTTAAAAACAAAACGTGAAAATCATGAGAAGTGAATATGTTCAGTGAAATAAGGTACTAAAGGATTACATAAGTATATTTATATCGGTCATATGAAGCAAAATATGCTCCAAAACATGTCGCAAAAGTGAGTACTTTTCGTAGAAAAAATCCAAACAATTCCAAGTTTGCTTCTGCCCTTATTTCTGTTGTCATTTTCGTCATCTACACCCTAAAACACGCTGTATACAAAAATTCATAAGAATCGAACACAGGTGCGGAAAGCAAACGTTTAGCGTAATTTTAACTGCGTTTTATTTTTAGTGATAAATCTAATCCCCCGGACAAAAATTGTCAGATAGAAATTATTTACTTTAATTTTTTGTCCTATTAATCTTGGCTTACTACTTCACTGAACCTGATTCTTTTTCACCTCTTATTTATCTAAAAGGTTACAATTTGTATGGTAATATGTTAGTTGTGCTTCTGACACAGTTCTTGCCACCTTAGGTTTTCCCCAGGGCTCTGTCCTGGAACCATTTCTGTCATAGGTATTATCCAACAAAATGTCAGTAACATCTTTGATTAGTGTGACTCTTATAAATGTTAACAAATGTAAAGTGATTTCCTTTATTATATGAAACCAACTAGACACATTTTAGTTATACTGTAGGTGAATATGAGGTGATATATAAACCTACATCTAGGTTTTAACTTGCACAAGGCAATTCTTTGATTAAAAACTTAGGTTTTATTATTAGAAATAGAAAATACTTTACACCTGATCCTTTTAGTTAGGTATTCTTTATTATAGCTTTATTATAGCCAACTATAATCTGTTTCAAATTAAAATATACCAGTTTATGTTGGTTTCCAGTTTCCATTATATGTGTATCACTTAGCCTTGCTGTAATAGGTGCTGCAATATAGGTATTTTAAATATCTGGTATACTAAACATATATAAACTTATATGTTTATATATATATATATATATATATATATATATATATATATATATATATATATATATATATATATATATATATATATCACACCGATAACTAAAAAAATAATGGGCCGATTTTGATAAAATTTGCTAGCTTTTCCGGGAAAATTTCGGGTTTTCTTTCGGAAAAATTTTTATCACCAAAAATAAAAAAGCTATGGTAATCAAATTTAGTACACAAGTTTAAGACATTCAAAGGACACCATATCCCAAAATTTAGAATTCTATGTTACAGGGAAAAAAAGTTATAAAAAATATTTGGTGCCAGATCATTTCTATGAAAATTCACTACCATAACGCACTTGCTGCGTCCAGACTTTTTTTGAATAACAGGAGTAAATAATTAATGAATATACACAGTAAAAAAATTACTACAATTGTAAACAATCGTCTTGCCAACAAAATCGGATTAGTCAAACGTAAGGTTAAGTTTTATTTGCCATCTTGGTGAAAAGACTTTGAGGTTTTCAATTATACTGTAGTAAACATGGTCCTTGCAAAATGTATTAAACCAGAAAACTTCTCTTTTGACACATGATTACAACTTTTTATCAACTAGTTCCTTTTTGTGAATATTAGCCGCTAATTAGGTTTTGTTTTTGAGATACATTAGATGTTTGCCTCTCTTTTCTGAGTTACCTTGGACTATTAGATAATATGATTTTTGATAAGATTTCCAATGATAGTCATCATAAATTTAACAATTTAACCATACTCCTTGAAAATGCCTTATAAATAACATTTCCATTGATAAAAATTCTAGATTTTGTTTCATTTAATTTTTTTATTTTATCGCCTAATACTTTGGTGAGCATAGCTCCAGCTGTTTTTCTTGAGAATTCAAACTCAGATAATTTTTTTAAAGAAAATTCCGAATAATTCAAAACTTTATCAAAAGAGCTGTCAAATTGCATAAAACTTGAAGCTAAAAATAATTAGAGGTTACTTTAACCTACTTTTTTTTATTCTATGGCATCAAAACTGTGACTGGGCATTAAGTCTTTCCAATCAGCTTCCACTTCGAACTTTTTCCTTCGCTTCTGAAGCTTGTTGTGGCAGATTGGCTGACTTGTACCTTATACAGGGATTTTGGGCCGTGTCTGTCTCCACTCCTTTTACTAGTGGCCTTCCATTGTGTCACCTTATTGGTGCTCTCATTTTCTTCCATCCTCTGAAGATGTAGCCATGTTATGCTTAGACATTTTATGAAATGAAATAGTGGGCTTCATGATTGGGCTGTGCCGATTCGTCATTCATTAGAATCAACCTTGTTAATATCAGCCTATAAACCACATGGAGCATTTAACTTGTAGCAGTTCTTATTTACTTTTTCGACGAAAAGTAATTTAAAAAATTTGTTGGGTAAAGACAAAGTCACTGAAATGTCCGGTATTTATGAGATTAGTTGCAACAATTGCAATCTTAAATACGTGGGTCGAACTAGGAGAAACATAGCCACCAGATTTCGTGACCATCTCACACATTTACGATATGGTACGATGGACAAATCATGTGTGGCACAACATATATGGGATAATAATCACCACATTGACAAAGAAAATTTGAAACTTGTCAAAAATGTTAGACATCAAACTATGATTCATTAGAGAGTATTTTTATATTAAGGTCTATTAAGAACAAAACTTCATTGAATCGTGCGGCACCTTTAATTTCAAGCCCTTTATTTTCACTTTGCATTTGACCACTTAAAACACTCCTAATTTGTCTGGTAGAATAATAAATTACTGTCAATAACTCTGCCAGTCTATACATATACTAATCCCTGTTTATCTCGACTTAAAGACCTGTTCGGTTTGTAGTATTTATAAGTCAATATAAATACTGTTTACGAAGAATTAAAATCAATATAAATATATTTTTATGTAGTATTTCAGTTGAATTATTTACCCTTTGTTAGAGTTAACAATGTGAGCCAAACACCCGGGTTTAGTTTTCTATATAAAAAGATGAGCGGAGGTTATTGTGTTTGTCTCGCCAGATGTGGTTGTCGGGTTGCTCCAGTATCCACATAGTAAATTTCTAGATCGAAAGGGAACGTGCAGATTCCTTAAATAACTCGGTACCGTTCCTTTTAAGCCTATTATCCTTATATTAGATAAGGGCTCATAAATTTGTCGACCAGAAGATTAAAGCAGGTCTTCGACCTCGTAGTTTTACTACACAATAAACAAACGATGGGTCTTCGACGACAATTTTACTTCGGACTAGTTCGTTTACCTAGACGCGATATAAATACACGGTAGCTAGTAGTTTAATTTTAGAATATTCTTCCTCTGAAGATGTTGACATCGTCAACGAAACGATCGTAAGGTCTCTGAAATATGTGTTATGGTGATTTGGGTTCTCCAAGTGTACTTATTAGTTCTTATTTTTTATTGCTAAAGTTTCACATCCATGTGTTACTACAGGTGTGCTGATTTTGTTTGGTTGATACTGGTAAAAAAAGTCCCTAGGAACTGTCCCAACAATGTGAATGTTTCAACTAGGTGTAACAAGGAGTTTTCATATTATTCAAGAAATAAATAAATTATTAAAGGTTGTTGTCATTTTACACAATTGAAAAGAAATTATATGTCAAAGTGTAAACTACAACAGTAATAATAAAGCTTCGCAAATCACTCCTACTTTGACAGAATTTTACATTTAAAAATAAACAAGGTAGGTACTAAAGTTGATGCCATAAATATAGGATACACTGTATGGAGATTTATTAACATGAAACTAAGGGTAAGATTTTTTGTTGATAATTTTAAAATTGGTTCAATAAAGTAAAGTAAATATAAAAACTGCATAACTCTATTTTAACAAAATTATAAAAGTGTAATATTTCGACAAGTTACAAAATGATATTAAAATTTTGAGAGGTTCATAATACAGGGTGATTCATAACTGGTGACCAACAATGAAACCCTATGTTCTTTGAACAATTTTAGAGAAGGTATGTCCTATAAATTTTTTTCCAATAATGCTTCATTAAAAAGATACAGGGTGTTGAAGTTGAATTTCAAAAAATAAAATTTCCCAATTTTTTAAAAAGTAGCACATATCATTCATGACATGTGCAAAATATTTCCTATCACTGATGTACATAACAGACTCATCTGGAAATAATATTATCTAAGTGATGGATATACCAAAGAACAGATGGTTATATACATACAGCTATTATGTATGTACTATAAATAAACGAAATCATATATACAAATGGGTATGTATGCTTTTACATATATGTTATCTGTAAGTAAAGTAGCAGTCACTGCTTCATATCACTTACCAAAAATGAACTAAGGCTAGGTAAATTATCCCTAGTAAACACAGATGAATGTTTAAAACAACAAGATGCTACCGAAAATAACATTTGCATAGCTTGCTGCCTTGAAAAATACCGCCGAAACTTCGCATGTGTAGGCTGCTATGTAGGGCGCGTATTCTACCATAACAATTGAATCGGCTAATCCAGCAGTGGCGCGCGTACCCACATGTCATTGGTTATCCCTCAAGAAAAAACGGGTAAGCCAATGATATTTTTTTTATTTTTATTTTTTTGAATCTTGCTTTCATTCGTGAAGAAAATGACTCTCTTGATAATTTTCTGTACGGCGTTTATTTTACGAGTAAGCAATGAATCAGGTAAGTGTCTTAGAGCACAGTTCATGATTTTTAACCAGTCGTTGTTTGGTAGAAAATCGCAATGATACACTTTTATCAGACTTATAGTAATTTATTTATTACAATAAATGTTCAAAAATGCCTCCATTGGCCTGAATACACGCACGACATCTTTTTAATATCGAAAATTTAATGTCTTGAGGATTCATTGTTGCTTGAATATGATGAAAAGCATTATTTATCAGTTGTTGTAGCTGCTCTGGTGTATTTATTTGTTCACTGTAGACCAGTCGCTTAAAATCACCTCAAAGATAGAAGTCAAGTGGGTTTAAGTCCGGTGATCTTGCAGGCCAATGTATTGGTCCAGTTCTGCCAATCCATCTTTCATTATAATGTTCATGTAGGCATGTAACAACGTTTCGACTATGATGCGCTGGTGCACCGTCATGCTGGTACCACATTATACCTCTTGTTGCTAGTGGAATGTGATCTAGAATGTTTTCTACACGGTTTTCTAGGAGCGCTAAGTACGAAGATCCATTTAAACGTTGTGGCAGGACTTCCATGAACAGTGAGTCGTTAAAAATACCACACCATAAATTAATGGAAAATCTATGTTCAAATGTGCGAGTCCTTGTTGCATGTGGATTTTCCAATGACCAGACATGCTCATTATGAGAATTATAAATACCATTTCTTGTAAATGTTGATTCATCAGACCAGAAGATTAGATTAGGGAATAAGATATTTTGATTGTTCATTTCCAACATCCATTTACAAAAGACTCATCGATGTACATTATCTCCAGGTAGAAGGCAATGAACATTATGTCGATGATATGGATGTAAGGCTTCTCGATGTAAACTTCTCCAAACAAAGCTTTGAGAATATTGTAACTGCGTGGCAATCCTCCGAGTACTTGTAGAAGGTTGATCCATCACTGCATCCACCACTCTCTCTTCGTCTTCAAGTTGATGTTGTCTTCTACCATTAGCGCTAGCGTCAGGATGTTGTCCAATACCCCACTGCCGAAGTCTTGAAAACGATCGAGAAAAAACCCTTGGTGTAGGTTAACGGCGAGTGGGAAACCTACGTTGATATTCCCGACAAGCAGCTAGAGCGTTTCCATCAGCATATCCGTAGATAAAAATTATATCTGCATACTCTTCTGAGGTGTACTCCATTATAAGAAGTAAAAGAGTAGAAAATTTTGCAATTTTATAAAGTTTACCACCTACACCTATTCAAAATAATAACTTGTTAACCTAAACGTCAAGTGACACTTAATGACAACTTTGGCAAACCAGACTACTACTTACTAAAATACAACAAAGATAATCGTCGTACAAAAAATTATCAAGACATTAAATTTTCCATATTAAAAAGATGTCGTGCATGTATTCAGGCCAATGGAGGCATAAAAGTGTATCATTGCGATTTTCTACCAAACAACGACTGGTTAAAAATCATGAACTGTGCTCTAAGACACTTACCTGATTCATTGCTTACTCGTAAAATAAACGTCGTACAGAAAATTATCAAGAGAGTCATTCTGTTCACGAATGAAAGTAGGATTCAAAAAATAAAAAATAAAAAAAAATATCATTGGCTTACCCGTTTTTTTCTTGAGGGAAAACCAATGACATGTGGGTACGCGCGCCACTGCTGGATTAGCCGATTAAATTGTTATGGTAGAATACGCGCCTTACATAGCAGCCTACACATGCGAAGTTTCAGCAAAGTATATGTGCTACTTTTTAAAAAATTGGGAAATTTTATTTTTTGAAATTCAACTTCAACACCCTGTATCTTTTTAATGAAGCATTATAGGAAACAATTTTATAGGACATACCCTCTCTAAAATTGTTCAAAGAACATGGGGTTTCATTTTTGGTCACCACTTATGAATCACCCTGTATATTAAATGCAGTTTGACTATAAGACATGAACGACTTTTTGCTTCTTCTTTATTAAAGCTTAACAATTGTGGCATAGTCATGATAGTCAAGATGCCACTAGAAGACTATCCTTAAAAAAAATTGGAATGACAGGGTTTTACAACTAATGTTAAAGTGGCTTAAGTAGAACATATTTTGTAAATCGTGAATTTTTAAAAATAATCTCAAAACATAAGCACACAAACACCAACGCCATGCAAAATATAAGAGACTTTACCCTGAAGAGAAAGACATAGAGCATGAACTGGAAGTAGATGGTGATTCTACATCTGTATCACCACTCCCCTTGAAAACAGGTATGCGAGACCTGAATACCATTATACAGTTTAGCTATTTTACCTTTAATGTGCTAGGAAAATGAAATATATGGAATGCTTGTGAAAATAAGATGCATCGGTAATATATTTCTAAAAGAAAGGGATAAAAATACATACTGTAGTTTGATACAATGTTATTATTATCTGTTTATTGATATATTTCCTTTTTGGAAAGCTCTTTTGATTCTGTATTCAAAGCTGCAATTTTAAAATTTACCAATTAAGTTGTTTATATATTTGCTTTCAAAACTTCAAAATAAAACATCTAAAATAATAGCGATCTTAAACACAAAATTGATAGTATTATTTTAGACGTTTCACCAAGCCAGCTGCATCACTGTTTTGGTACTCTCTCACTCATACATAGACTACACTCAGATGCTATATGTTACGCAATGCATAAGCTTTGATCGTCCTCATACCTCTTCCACTGTATATATGTGGTTTACTAGGTCTACTTTTTTTATTTGGTAGCCCATCATGGTCATTGGAGGAGGGGTTTTATTACTAACAATTTTGCTCAGGCGACTTCTCTTAGATCTAGCAGAGAATTGTACCTAGACCTTGTCACCTATCATCGTGATGTCTTGGCAATCTGCGCCATGAGGGCTTCAAGCTTTACTCTTATAATTGTAATTTCTTCTAAAAGCCGCGATTTTAAAACTAAAAAAAATATATAAAAAAACATCCTGTGAAATTAAACATTACAAAGACTGTATGGCGTCATCGCTAAATACAGTGTATTCTAAAGATTCGACGCCTAAGCCCTGTTTGATGGCCGCAGTTGAAAAAGGGAGTGGCCGGTGATTTCTACTGAGTGGGAGGAGCAAGCTGTTGTAGGCGTGTACATATACCTACTACTGCCTGAAGTGGGCAGAATGTTTCTGAAGGTGAAGCCTACTTTCTCTATTGAATGTGTGCTTTGTCATTGTGATCCTCTTTCTCAGTTTCTGGCTACATTTACCATCATCCATGATATACTCCCATGAACATTTCTACTTGTTAAAGTTGTTGTACGTTTAGCTTACTAGATAGCCCTACTGATCTTTATTAATTTTGTTTTTATCATATTGCTTTACAGTTTTATTTTTTAACAGGTTGACTGCTTCATTCGAAATGGCCTACTGTGCAGCTGTGCAGTACCAGTCCCCGGGTAGTGGTGACTGCATAATTTCATTGTGCGGTGCTAGTCCCTGAAGACTGTTAATAATATAACAGGGTTCCCACTAAACACAGCATATCAATTTTCCTGCCAAAATCTATTTCGCTGAAGTTGATCTCCTACAATCCACCCCCAACATGTATAACACACTACTACAGAATACAGTAGGTCTTTGCCTCATGGTAGAAAATACACTTCCCTATTTCAAATACACAGCAACCAATGAACGCAAAAAAAAAACAATTGTTGTGGTTTTGTGGAAAAAAAAACATTAAATGAATGGTTCACAATTGCGCAAAAACACATTGTTACAACTACGTATCATAAAAAAGGAACCAAATAATTTTTCCCGAACAGGGACAAAAATTCCCTGACTCTCAGTCAATTTTCACATTTTTTTTTCCCTGACAACATTTTTTCTTCTACAAATTCCGTGACTTTTGCCGGTTTTCCAGACGAGTAGGAACCCTGTATAATCGGTTGTTTTTGTTTATCTCTGCGACTATTGGACGTTTGATAAATTTAGTTGAAACTTTTTCAGATAATACATATTACTACTCACGTTTACAGCCACATGGCTGTAAGATTGTTTTGTAAAGGTTAAAAAAAAATAAAGTTTCGTAACTTGTTGATTTGATATTTAACGCTAAAATTAAGAATAATATAGTAATTTTCTGCTGTTTATTGTTAACTCCATGAAAATATTCAACTACCAGCTGACCCGACTAACATTGTCCTGTCCAAATTTCAATATGTCAAACTATGTTTGTGCACGTAGCAAAATAAAACGGAGAAAAAAGTACTTTCAGTTTCCGGACAAGTTTTCCAATTTTTCATTCCCTAGAAACCATATGCGGACTAATACACACATTTTATAATAAAATTATTCAAATCGGTCCATCCGTTCTCAAATGATGTGCTTACCAACGAACAACATTTAACTTTCATTTATATAGATGACATCGAATGCGTATAGATATATCCTTAGTTTAAAAACCTACTTCAGTAACGAATAAGTAATAATAAGTAGTAAGTAATTAATTCAGTGTGTTACCGGTCTTGGGGGAGTGGTCACATTTTTCAATATAAGTATCTAAGATTCGGAGATGATAGCAATCAAGAAGGTATCTGTAAAGTCGGGTTCAATGCCACATTGATGAAGTTACAGCTTCCGCAATTCCACCACAGTGGAGAAAAGCACCAGTCCTGAAGGAGGAGCACTAAACCTATACTTCCTTATTTCAGTTTAATTTTATATCTGGTAATATCTATTGGTACTTTTATTTTTTTATAGGTCAATCCACCTCTCTTTATTATATAAAACTTCGGTTTCTAATCCAGATTTTTGAATGTTTTTTTCAGGTCTACATAAGCAATAAATGTATCTCTAGTATTCTCAATCCTCTTTTCACCTATTGTTTTAAGTGCCTTCCTTAGATCTTCGGCCAGGCCTAATGTCAAACTAATATAGATCGAGGTAGCTCAAAAAAATTAAGTGTTACTCTTTCCCTGTGGGTCCGGGGACTAACTAAAAGAATAGGCCCAAGGTAACTCCTGCCTGTCGTAAAAGGCGACTAATTGGAATTAAACACTGGCGGGGGTCTTGTCCATGTGGGCCTGGAGGGAGTCGGATATCTCTGGGGAGTGATGTACACCCGGATTTTGAGGCCTGCACTCTGGAATTAGAAATGGATGGTTGCCCGCGCTTGATTATTACTCGGGAGCGGGGTTCCGGATGGGTGCCGCCTTGGGTTGAGTGCTGGCGGGTGTCGTGTGTCTAGACGACCCGGAAGGGGTTGACAACTCTGATGAGTGGTAAACACCCGGAGTTTGGGGCCCCCACTGTGTGCTTCGGAACGGACGGACGGCCTCGCTTGTGCGATGCTCGGGAGCGGGGCTCAATGGGATGTCGCCTTGAGTCTAGCACTGGTGGGTGTCGGATCTAGACGAACCCGGAGGAGAGCTGAGATCTTTAGGGGTGGAATGAAACTAAGGGTTGAGGCCTCTTCTGTGAGCTTCGAAACGGACAAACGACCTCACTTGGATGCTGCTTGGATGCAGGACTTCATGATACTGCAGCGAGTCAAACACTGACGGATGTCTGGTCCAGACGAACTCGGAGAGAGGTTATCTCTCTTTGAGCTTTGAGACGGGCAAGCGACGTCGATCAGATGGCAGTACATCTGTCAAGCAAAGTTTCACTTCGCAGGTGTCGTCTCCTGTCAGAAGCTCAATTTGTTGGGTGAAATTTAAGCTAACGCTGGCAGGTGTTGGACCTGGACGAACCCGGAGGTGGCTGAGGTCTCTAGGGGTGGATAACACCTGGAGACTTAGGCCTACTCTGTGAGCATCGATACAGGCTAACGACCCCGCCTGGATGCTGCTCGAGGGCGGGACTTCATGATACCGCCTCGAGTCAATGAAACACTGGTGGGGGTCTGGTGCAGGTGAGGCTGGGGCGAGGCAGACATATCTGGGGAGTGATATGCACCCGGAGTTTGACGCCTCTACTGTGGCCTCAGAGACTGACAATTGGCCTCGCTTGGTTGTTACACGGGAGCGGGGTTCCAGATGATACCGCCCTCGATTGAGCCCTGGCGTGTCGTGTGTCCAGACGTCCCAGGGGGCTCTGATCTCTGATCAGTGGTAAACACCCGGAGTTTGGAGCCCATACTGTGTGCTACGAAACGGACGGATGGCCTCGTTGGGCTGATGCTCGGTAGCGGGACTCGATGGGATGTTGCCTTGAGTCTTAATATTGTTAGGTGTCAGGTTTGGAAGAGCCTGAGGAGAGCTGAGATCTCTAGGGGTGGATTACAACTGGAGATTAGATGCTGCTCGAGAGCGGGACTTCATGATACCGCCTCGAGGCAAACACTGACGGATGTCGGGTCCAGACGAACTCGGAGAGAGGTTATCTCTCTTTGAGCTTCGAAATGGGCAAGCGACTTCACTCAGATGGCAGTACACCTGCCAAACAAACTTTCACCCTCAAGACAAGATCGACTCCCTCAGGGAGCTGGAATTGATGGGTGAAATCTAAATAATTAGACGTGAGCCACAATAGACCTAAGGTCGTGGTGGAGGGACTGGAATAGCCCACTCACAATAAAATCTAATCTAATCTAATCTACTCTTTCTTTTAATACTATTTTAAGTATAATTAATTGTATGAGTTTTCTTTTATTCACATTACAAAAAAGGTGGAATTATCATTGAGAAGACCTTTTGATATAATAAATCATTAAAATGCGTAAGTACCTACTAGGTGGACTCAATTGGTATGTTAATTTTTTTAACTTTTAGCAATGTTAATCTATTGAAAATGGCTGCCCTAACAAAGTGAAACCCTTCCCTACTAGATACAGACATAGAGACTTTCTTTCGAGGTTCACAATAACTTGTCTTCTCTGAAACTGATTTTGCATTTATAATACCGTCAAAAACCTTTTAACTAATGTCATAAATGTGATACTGGTTGCAGAGAAGGTAAAAGTTGTAAAGATAAAAAAGTCATTGTCTTGGTAATTATTTAATGTTAATCTAATTTGAATTTAGTAATAAATAATAATAATCTATAATTTGGTCAGTTGTTATTTGAAGTTAATTTTTTCAATTCTACATAACTACCTTAAAGAGGGAATCTTATTTGAGACAGCATCCATTTAACTCTGATTCTTTATAATCTAAAGGACCGTTGCCTGTAAATTGATATGGAAAAAATAAATAAAAAAGGTTGTCACAATGTAATATAGGTATATACATATTAATATAAAACCTCTTTTAAAATCACCTGGTCACTGTTATTTGATGACTTTAGATATAAATTCAGAATTTAGAATTATAAATTAATTAAATAGCTTCTTACTGTTATGTCCAGAGACATTCCAAAATTAGCTAGGCGAAATGCACTATGTCAGTAGATACGATGTAAATTTATGGATTAAGTATATATAAAGCTCCCTCAATCCATTATTTATGGATTAAAACGATTTATTTATTAGTTTCTCTTAGTATTCAAACTACAGTATATATTTTTGTTAAAAATCGGCTTTACTACTAAATAAATGAAAGATGTGGTGATGGAAAGATTTATGTTTATGAATTCAATCTTTACCTTGGGGTAGAGGAGGTTAATGTTGGTATACTTGATGCTCTGGATATCTCTGATGATCTATTAAAGTTAAAATATTATATTATGGTATTATTAGTCACTTTATTAATACCTACTACTAAAAGCAAGCAAATTTTACTATTTATAAATCTATTAGTAAATGTAAAGATACACAGTATAATTACTATGTTAAGATGCTAATAACCAAGTGAAATTTAAACTGTATTAAGTATATTAGATGCAATAAAATTTCAGCACAGTGGATATAAAGATATTTCACAGTATACATAAAAATCACATAATCTACCGGAACTAACTAATATAGAAGATTTATTGTAGCAATAACATTGCTGTCTCCTCCACAATAATGAGATTTTGATCATTCTACCAGAATATCAAAAATTAACCTAGTTGAATGTAGCCATGGACAGTAAAATAATTGTTGCAATAATGTCAATTAATAATTGTCGCAATAATGTCAACAGCTAAGCTTAAGTGCTCATATATTGACTCCTGATACAAATCAGTGATGAAGAATCTTATAAATGCTCTGTTGACTTAACACATTATTTTGGCATTTATTGTCCATTATTTTTTAAGTGTGTCTTATAGCCTCTTAGTCATAAAACGCCAAATCAAAGCATTAGAGGTGTGCGAAGCTTCGAAATTTCGAACCGAACCCGAACTCGAACCGAACCTTCGGTTCGAAAATATGTTCGCACTAGCGATCTTGAAGTAGTTCGAAGTTCGAAATATGCAATTCTTCAAAATAGTTTGAACTTCGTTGGTCAAAAATACTTCGAAATTTAACTTTACAAACATTGAATGTTGCCAAAGGTAGCGAAGTTGCGGCCCCTTTAACTCGGTAGCGACGCTTTAAACTCGTTATCGGTCTCATTGAGTCGATAGCGTAATTTCAGGCGATTTCACTCGTGCATATTTTTGATAGTAGGTAGGACACATTGAGGCACAACGGAGCCATTTAGCAATCACAGAAATATTTTTCTTATATATCCTAGCCTCCAAACACCTTTTTCAGTAACAACATTATTATGGCAGTGTTCGAAGGCGATCGGTAACGTAAATTTTCAGAATTTGAGGATAATTGCAGATTGCGTTTGGAAAACATTGGTTTCAACATGCTTTATTTCACAGTGAGCCAAAACAGTTACATATTCACAATCAGCAGACAGTTCAAACTTGTAAGTGGTTATTTTTTACTGACTTCAAAAAAGGAGGAGGTTCTCAATTCGACTGATTTTTTTTTAAATCTGTGTTACCTCAAAACTTTTTTCTGGGTAAACCGATTGTGATGAGTCTGTTTTTATTTGAAAGCTGGTGCTTCTCATGTGGTGCCATATAAATTTGATGAAGAACTGACCAGTAGTTTTTGAGTTATTTTTAATGAAGTCGGTTTCTTATTTTTTTAAATTTTTATTGTTATATACCTATCATGCTCACTTTGAACCCTCTCAATCTGTTTTCTAAAACTGCCCAGTCAATACAAAACAACAACATATTTATAAGTGAGCTTATCTTTAGATCTAGAAATCTAAAAAAGTTTAAAATATTTTTTGTTTTTGTGGTTTTGATTTAACATTGACCCATCTCCACAACGATCAGCACCGGCAGGCATTTTCACCCAATCAACCTGTAAACTTGTTGAACACTTCCTTTTTGTAAAAAGAGTCGGAATCTTTTACATATCAAATATTGTATGTTACAATATTCCTGAATTTTGTATTTAAGGAAATGATATATCAACACTGAAGAATTTTGGGTAGTTCGATCTTCGATTTTGAATTTCTAATAGGTTTGAAGTTCGACTGTGAACCTTAGACATACTATTTCAAAGGTTCGAAGTTCGAGGCAACATATTTGCTTGGGTTCGTTCATAATTCGGTTCAAACAAAACATGGGTTCGCACACCTCTACAAAGCATAATTTTAAAACAGTTTTAACCTTCCAAAACTGGCGCGGACTGGTACTCCGTAGATTCAAATTTTATCAATTTACCGTTGGCCCCGACTCTTGGCTGTCTCACCGCTCTCAGTATTTCTCTTAAACGTTGTGTTAGACGCCAGTGTGGCGCGTGGCGTGGTTTGGATTAGTCATCTGGAAATTAAGTTCATGTGCGGAGTGACAGTACATGGCCAGTAAGCTATCACATTTCCAACATGAGTACACCAGTTGAGTGAGCCATCAACAGGAAGACCCAACACCTTCACACTATCTGAATTTAGGAAATTAGAACCAGTAAAACACAATCGCTGCTCCTTGTCCGGATTTGACTTCAAAGAGTTGTTTGTAAACCATATATCAGCTTTTACTTCAGCTTCTAATATTGCCTCATTTAAAGACTTGCGAGCATAGAAAACCAGTGTTGAATTATCTGTGTACAATGTACATGTAATTGGAAGCATAACGCTTTGAAAATCAGTCATAATACCACACACAGCAGAGGTCCCAAAACAGAGCCCAGAGGTACCCCATGTACAACCTCTATATAGATAATCCTCCGCTATAGTTTGACAACAGAGTTTGGATGTGGAACCCATCCACGCTTCATTTCACAGAACACTCTAAATGGTGTGCATACTTAGTGAAGATTGGAACCCGTGATGAGCACTGATAGTACACTTGGAGAACCAAAATCAGCACAACACATCTTTTGAAGACGTGACGATCGTTTCACTCCCAAAGTTAGCGATGATGTCATCAGATGTTGATGCTAACTTTGTTAGTGAATCGATCATCTTTAAAAGATGTGTGGTGGTGATTTGGGTTTTCCAAGTGTACTTGGCGTGACATAAATGACTATCTGTTATTTTCCATAGAGACTACAGAAGCGGATTATGTTGAAAAATAAAATTGATATTTTGACTAGGGTTACCTAAGTGAAGATTGAAACCTATGATAAACTAATAAGCACACTTGGAGAGCCCAAATCACCATGACGCTAACTTGGTTAACGTAACGTTTTTTTAAATGTGTCGTGGTGATTTGGGTTCTCCAAATGTGCCTATGGGCTTCCTTCCAAATTTTCAAACCATCGTGGTATTTCAAAACGATGAGAGCTGACACCAAGATTAATGTTTTCCATACACCATGGCTGCATCTGAACAAGATAATTTTTGATATTCTTTTTCTTCTTATTATTTCAGTCAACTACCTAGACCATGTGTCTTTTACTGTATTTTAGTGAATTTTCGTAAAAAAAATCACTAATGGGGAGATCCTGACATTGTAATTTTCGGAGAAAAAAATTTTTTTCGAAAGAAAACTCAAAATTTTCCTGGAAAACATTGTCGGACTTTCCTGGCTAACGAACTCATCCAAGCCATTAATAAAAGAAAGGTACTTGCCGAGTTTCATCAAAATAGGTAAATTATTTTTTGAGTTATCAGTTGGATACAAATATGATACAAATATATATATATATATATATATATATATATATATATATATATATATATATATATATATATATATATATATATATATATATATATATATATATATATATATATATATATATATATATATATATATATATATATATATATATATATATATATATAAACATAAAAAAATTGCAACTGACCCCGGATATGGGTTCTAGGGGTGCTAGTTCGCGCTCATTTGAAAATTTGTTTGCAAAGTCTCACCATCGATACCACTCTATTAGTGAATTTTTTTTAAATAAAAATTCACTAAAATGTTAAATATTATGAAGCGAAAGAAGTTTGGTTAAATGATTTGTCCAAAACCAGGATAATTTATTATTGACTGGACCTACACCATCATAAAAAGGTTCTGAAATATTAACGAAACCTAACAATATGTCGTTGATACTGATAATAAAGTAAGGACAAAAGTAATCTAACAAAATTACAAATTTACTTAAGTAACCAGTTAAATATAAGTGAAAATTACCTTGTAGCTGGACTTGCGGGTGAGATAAGGCCAGTTGGTGTTCTAGGTCTGGAGCCTGTACCATTTATTGGTTTCCTTACAGTTGGTGTCGTACTTTTACTTGAAAGAGGTGTCCTTCTGGGTATTCTAGATGGTGTGTCATCTAAAACAAGTGTTAAAATGAATATTAAATACTAAATGATATGAAATATCTCCACTTAATATTACTGGTGTGTGAAGCTTAGAAATTTTGAACCGAACCCAAACTGAAGCGTTGGTTTGAAAAAACATGCGCTAGGTGATGTTAAAATAGTTTAAAGTTAGAAATACATGACTCTCCAAAACAGGTCTTACTTAGTTGTTGCTCAAAAAGAGTTCGAAATTGAATTTTACACGCATTCAGAGCTGCCAGAGGGTGCGAAATTTTAACTCTGGCCCTTTGTATATTTTTTAGTGTGTAGGACTTGGCAAAGTCATTTCGCAATTACAGAATTACCTTATTTATATATCGAAGCATCATAACAAGGGAAGTTATGTTGGTTTGTTGACAAGCAAAATATGCACAGTAGTTTTTAATAAAAATTTGTGATTCTCGAAGGTACTAGCAAATAAATAGCGGTGGTTGAGTGGTATTGTTATTGGAGATGTACACATAAAGGGAGATGTAGGGAGAAAGAGTTAGAGTAGCAAGTCCCCTGTGGATCCGGGGACTAACTAAAATAATAGGCCCAAGGTAACTCCTGCCTGTCATAAAAGGCGACTAATTGGAATCAAACACTGGCGGGGGTCTTGTCCATGTGGGCCTGGAGGGAGGCGGATATCTCTGGGGAGTGATGTACACCCGGATCTTGAGGCCTCCACTCTGGGCTTAGAAATGGATGGTTGCCCGCGCTTGGTTGTTACTCGGGAGCGGGGTTCCGGATGGGTGCCGCCTTGGGTTGAGTGCTGGCGGGTGTCGTGCGTCTAGACGACCCGGAGGGGGTTGACAACTCTGATGAGTGGTAAACACCCGGAAATTGGGGCCCCCACTGTGTGCCTCGGAACGGACGGACGGCCTCGCTTGTGCGATGCTCAGGAGCGGGGCTCGATGGGATGTCGCCTTGAGTCTAGCACTGGTGGGTGTCGGGTCTAGACCAACCCAGAGGAGAGCTGAGATCTTTAGGGGTGGAATAAAACTAAGGGTTAAGGCATATTCTGTGAGCTTCGAAACGGACAAACGACCTCACTTGGATGCTGCTCGGATGCAGGACTTCATGATACTGCACCGAGTCAAACACTGACGGATGTCTGGTCCAGATGAACTCGGAGAGAGGTTATCTCTCTTTGAGATTTGAGACGGGCAAGCGACTTCGCTCAGATGGCAGTACATCTGTCAAACAAAGTTTCACCTCGCAGGTGTCGTCTCCTGTCGGAAGCTCGATTTGTTGGGTGAAATTTAAGCTAAAGCTGGCAGGTGTTGGACCTGGACGAACCCGGAGGTGGCTGGGGTCTCTATGGGTGGATTACACCTGGAGACTTGGGCCTACTCTGTGAGCATCGATACAGGCTAACGACCCTGCCTGAATGCTGCTCGAGGGCGGGACTTCATGATACCGCCTCGAGTCAATGAAACACTGGCGGGGTCTGGTGCAGGTGAGGCTGGTGGGAGGCAGACATCTCTGGCGAGTGATATGCACCCAGAGTTTGGCGCCTCCACTGTGGCCTCAGAGACTGACAATTGGCCTCGCTTGGTTGTTACTTGGGTGCGGGGTTCCAAATGATACCGCCCTGGATTGAGCCCTGGCGTGTGTCGTATGTCCAGACGTCCCGGGGGGCTCTGATCTCTGATGAGTGGTAAACACCCGGAGTTTGTAGCCCATACTGTGTGCTACGAAACGGACGAACGGCCTCGCTGGGGTGATGCTCGGGAGCGGGACTCGATTGGATGTTGCCTTGAGTCTTAACACTGTTAGGTGTCAGATTTGGAAGAGCCTGAGGGGAGCTGAGATCTCTAGGGGTGGATTACAACTGGAGATTAGACGCTGCTCGAGAGCGGGACTTCATGATACCGCCTTGAGGCAAACACTTATGGATGTCGGGTCCAGACGAGCTCAGAGAGAGGTTATCTCTCTTTGAGCTTCGAAACGGGCAAGCGACTTTACTCAGATGGCAGTGCACCTGCCAAACAAACTCTCACCCTCAAGAAAAGATCGACTCCCTCAGGGAGCTGGAATGGGTGAAATCTAAATAATTAGACGTGAGCCACAATAGACCTAAGGTCGCGGTGGAGTGACTGAAATAGCCCACTCACAATAAAATCTAATCTAATCTAGAGTAGCAAAGTGGAAAAAATAAAAACTAACCTACAAATTAGTGGTGAAAGGTGTAAATTGGACAAAAAAAAACCATTTAGGTTGGTGTGATCAACTTAAGAAACAGTATTGCACGAGAAGTACAAATTTAACAGTTTCGGAAATAATATTGAACTGAAAGACAGGACAATGTTATTTTGGTGTGCGATATGTACTGATTTCGACACAAAAATTTTTCAGGACAAAGAGAAGAAAATATGAAACAAAGATGGGATTATTTATGGTGTAGAGGCGAAGATTAAAAATTTTGAAGAAATTGGAAGATATGGAGTGGGGATAAATGATGTGGTGAAGAGCACAAAACAAATGTTGGTTGTGAAACCGAAAGATAAGACACAAAGCAGTAATTTTAGAAGAAAACAAGTGAAGAAAGTAATAGAGCCAATGGAATTATCATTAAGAGTTAAACAGATATAGAAAGGAGATAAAGCGATTGCCTGTATGAGTTAGAAACCAATGGAAGACATATGCGAGAAAATGAGAGAAAAAATAGATGACAAATGTGAAATAAATAAGGTTGATAAAAAAAAAACGAAAATCAGAATATTTGATGTAGATATGAAAGACACAGGTATGAAGATGAATTCAAAAAGAACTCAATTCAACAGAATAGTTTAGACAATGGTGAAGAAAATACAGATGTGAAAATTCTGTCAAATATGACAATACGCAGACTGTTCTGATGGAAACTGATGGGGATACATGCAAAGGTAATGAGAAGGAAGGAATTGTTTGTTGGATAGAGGGCAAGCAGATTTGGTGATAATGTAACACAGTGCTGGAAATTTGGGCATATGAGCAAGGAATGTAGGAGTGAGAAAGTGTGCCAACTGGCAATGAACATGACGGATATTAATGTAGGTCCAGTTAGGATATGTGTGTAAATTGTAGGTACGCTGCACACATTAAAAATTTAAAAAATCTGTAATATGATCGTTCAGCAAAGAGCTGAGAGTGTGAATCATATCGCCGAACGGTAATGAAAAAGAGAAGACTGACTATCCAGTAGTAATAAGCAAAAGTCAAGGAAAACAGCAACTAAGGGATCATAGGTTATTATATATGAATATACAGGGATTATTAAAGAATGAGAGACAACTGGAGTGGTTGGTAACACAAATGAAGCCAATAGTACTATCTGTATGTAAGACATACGTATTACAGAGATAGAGGCGACGGTGAAATCGAAATAGTAGGATACAAAAACTACTCCAAGTACTCAACGTATAAACATACAAGAAGTGTAGTTATATATGTAGGAGAATATGTAAAAGAGTAAAAAAATTCTGAATGAGAATACAAACATGAATATGTGGATACTGGGACCGGGGATGAAAATTGTGATGTGGAGAAAAATATGTGACGGTAGACTGTTATCATTCACTAAATAGAAGTCATGTAGATTTCTTGGAGAGATTTGACGATCTGTTGAATAAGTGGTCGAACAGGAAAGATGCTTTAATTGACGCTATGAGATGCAAAATGGCCTAACCCACAATTTTACCAAAACGCGTTTATTATAGTAAAGTTACCTGTTATTTAAGTACTTTCAGATGCAGAGTGGCCCAAGCAACATTCGGCTACCGGTTGGTAGATGTCGGCGTTAATTCCTTTTGCATTTACAATTATTCCCATAATTCAAAAGGTAATGCTGGCCTAACCCACATATATTGTGGGTTAGGCCACTATGCCTATGAAAGCAGTTAGCGGTTGTCAATAAAGAGAAGTACACCTGAATATTTATTTTCTAACTTGTCAGCTTAAACAGTGTGCGAATTAAACGCTACGGCCAAAAAAGAGGGATCCGGAATATGTCTAGAAGAACTGCAGCAAAAAGAAAGATAGTAGCAGGAGAACAATACATTAATTCAAAAGGTACAATAATAGCTGCCAAAACAATTCAAAATTTTTAATGCAGCTGCCCATTAAAGTGTCATTTAAAAGTTACTAAAGAACGTCAAAAACATTTGTTGGAAGCCTTCTATAGCTTAGCGTCATTTGATCTCCAAGCTGCAAATATTTGTTCTCTTATATAAGTTTCGAATATCTCACGACATTATAAAAAATATGAAGGGGAATCAAGGAGGGAAAAAACGCGTTTATACTATTGAACGTTGGAAAATGGCGATAAAGTTAAAGTATGCAAAGCTTTCTTCAAGAATGCATTTCAAATCTCTGACGGCTGTATTACTCGAGCGCTAAGGAATAAGGCTACTGGTGGTACTCCACCAGTGGATAGAAGAGGAAAACATATCTCCTCAAACAAAACTTTGGGGGGGAAACTTAATGAAGTAAAACAATTTATTAACCGTTTACCATCATACCAATCACACTATTCAGGGAAGAAGAATCCAAACCTGAGTGATTTACTATATCCGAACGGCCGCAAAATTGATGTGAAAAAAAGCTGACCTAATGGAATTAATCCAGTTTATACCCCCCATTCATCATAATTTGTATGCAAATCTGAAGACTGCCGACGATGTATCTGAAGATTTTATTGCCGTTTATAGCGATAGAGAAGAAATGCCGGAATAAAAATATTAGTCCATCAAACTTTTTCAATGTGTAATGTGTAAATTTAATGTACCTACATATTTCAGTTAAATTCTCAATAAAAACTCTTGGTTTATTGATTTTATCCGTTATCCATTCATAAAGTCCGTATAATCAAGAATTTTTGACCTAATACCAGTGTGCCAAAGTGGCCTAAACCACATATTGCTGCTTATATGAAAAAAACCAGTGGCCTAACCCTCATTTTTTGCAAAAAAATTGAGGTTTTCCATATTTTAATTAACACCTAATCAAACAATTTAAAATTGTATCTTGTTTAGCAAAAATATTGCAATATTCCTTTTATATTAACAGTGTTATTAGAGTGGGGAAATATCAAACACTTCAGAGGCGTTTTTCTCATTTGTTGTATTTCGGGCTTAGGCCACTTTGCATCTCATAGCCTCAATTGTAGTGGGTGACTTTAACATAGATATATCGGAAAACATACTACTCGAGGAAGCTGGGGTAAATAATAAAACACTACAGGATTAATAAAGAAAGTGGAGGGATATATCTGGATAACAAGGCAAAGTGCTACAGGGATTGACTTGATAATCACAAATGAGAAAAAACCGAGCGTATAAATACATAGCAGTCTGAGCACTGCTGATCATGAAATAATGCTTTTTTTTGTTACAACATTATGATTAGATAATGACAGTACTCAAAAAAGGTGGTAACTGGATTTTAAAAATTTAGCCTTCTGACAACACTAGGTTAAACATAGTTTATTTCATAATGGGTGCAAAAAGTCAAACATTCAAAATCAGGACAGTTAAATTTTGAATTGGTCATTAGATACCTATCACACTTACTTCTTAAGCCCCTTAACCTAAATAACTACTAGAATATATATATATATATATATATATATATATATATATATATATATATATATATATATATATATATATATATATATATATAAATAAACATATAAAAATTGAAACTGACCCCGGATATGGGTTCTAGGGGTCATAGTTCGCGCTCATTTGAAAATTTTTATGTAAAGTCTCACCATCGATACCTCTCTATTGGTGAAGTTTTTTAAATAAACATTCACTAAAAAGATACATTAAAAACAACTACAGTGCAAATATATGTTTTTAATGTATATTTTTATTTTCGAATCAACGTTGACCCATCTTTATGACACCAGCCGCAGAAAGCATTTTCAACCAATGAACCTAAAAAACCTCTGCCTTTTGTAAAAAGAACAGGGATTTTTACATCGGTACTAAATATTGTGTAATAACATATACCTAGATTTCTTATTTTAAAACATGATGTATGGACCTTTTAGAATTTTGGAGAGTTGGAAGTTCGATTTTAAAAAGTTCGATGTTCGACTGTGACATACTATGTCAGAAATTTGAGCTGAATACAATAAGAAACTAATGAATTCTTTCAACACTCATTTTGTTTATAAACATCACGAATTTGGTTGACTAACCTGTGCTGTCTAGTGAAAGATTTGAACCATGCCGTGAAGGAGGCTTACTTCCAGGTCGGCTGCCCTGTCTGGAAGCTGGACGTGAATTGGACCTTGATCCACCAGGTGTCAGGGTCGATTTGTAGGTTGAAGGTCTTCGAGGTGTTCTGAAAGCTGAACTTTCGTTATCTGATAGCGAATCTGGTGTACCAGCTGATAAAGAAGATTTTGATGTCCTCGGAAGGCTTCCCATGGGCACTGATCTTGCTGAACGCTCTCTCACCTACAGTAAATATAAACAGGTTTTAAAAAAAGCTACAAACATACTAAACTTATACTTAACAATGCAACTGTATATTAGAAATTGTGAGATTATAAGGAAAATAATTACATAACAGGGAAAAAGAATTACCTCTTATAAATTTCAATTTCTAATATACAATCACAAAAAGCAAAATAAGTCTAAACAGAAAGTGGCTTGCATTGAAGAAGGATCTTCTTGTGAATAAATAGCTCTAAAATGTGTAAAAATTACAGCACATGTGCAAAATTTTCATTTAACTTGACTGTATTAAGAATGATTGTAAGTGCTGAACATTGTGATCAATAACTATTATAAAATGTGAAACATTCTATTTCTCAAGTGCATAAATGATATTATTTTAAATTAAAAGAAGATCCTTTTTGATTTATGCATTTTTTCTACTAAAAAGTATAAAAAGATGACTGAAATACTTACGATGTCCTTGCTTACCTGTTCTGATTCGGGTGGTGATACAATTATCTTTGAATTGAAATGAGCATTGTTACCCCTTGTTTTTTATTTAATTTAATTCTACTTTAGAACAGTTGAATACTGATGTCAAATTTTTAAGGTATTTTGTATATCACATCATACTAAAATAACATATAAAATTCTTTATCGTGCGCATTCTACATTATCAGTTTTATTGACAAAATTAATCTTTAAAATTATTTAATAAACATATACATATAAAAAAGGTAGTAAATCAATAGAAAGGAGATGTTAACAGCAACGTTCTGAAGGTTTACTCCTGGGGCTGACCTTGTGAAGCATCATGTACGATGGACTCTACCCTAGACAACCAAAAGGAGTAACTGTCATAGGATTTGCAGATGACATAGCTCTAGTTGTGAAAGCCGCAAGTGAAGAGATCATCATGACCACAACAAATGCCGCACTACAGAAAGTCTCTAACTTGATGGCAAGTAGGCATCTCTGTCTTGCACCAGAGAAAACGGAATGTGCCCTCCTGACTAAGAGAAGAAAGATGGCTTCTATTGAATTCATAATAGAAGGTGCAAGGATAAAACCCAGCAGAAGCATCAGATATCTAGGAGTTTGGCTAGATACAAAGCTACCTTTCGTAGACCACATAAGAACCTCACTCAAAGCTGAAATAACAATAACAGACCTCAATAGTTTGATGCCAAACATAGGCCTCTGGTCATCAAAACAAAGAAAAGGTATTGCCGGAAATCCTCTATAGTGTCCCTACCTGGCAGAAAGTCACAACAACAAATTGAGACATAAGCTGACATGGCTGTGAAGGAAAGTGAGCACGAGAATATGAACTCTAGAACTATCTCCGCCAAAGCATTTATTGCTGGACTCGCTCCAATAGAAACAAGTAAAGGTATGATGGAAGAGCGAAATTAGAAGTCAGAGAGAATCTCATGGAGAGATTCCAGAAAAAATGGGAGTCCGCCATGAGAGACAGCTGGACCAGAATCCTGCTTCCAACCCTACACGGGGTTGATGGAGCACACGGCAAGGTAGATTACCTAACGAAAGGACTTTCAGGCACGGCTGCTTCCAGGCGTACCTCTCACCGTGCCGACACAGAAAATTGCAGCTAGTGAGAACAGAGAATTGACGGGACGCACACGCAATTCAAGTGCAAGAGGTGGAAAGGTGTTCAACAAAAATTCACAGATATAACGGTGTTATCATTTACTGAAGAACGCATGATATCAGAACTACTATTATCGCAAGAATCATGTAACAAGATGTATACCACATATAGAGAAATAATAGAGGTGAAATAGAAAAGAGTCCAAACAAAGAGATAGGAATGAATCTAAATAAAATTATTCCTGAACCCCTAATCTCACAAAGATCACAATGAGGAAGGGGGATGTAGGGAAATAATAACAAGCAACAGAGGTCATAAATAATGAGATTTGCGGATAAAATAGTACTATTATATGTGGTTTACGAGGCATTGACCTAGAACACACATAAATAACTCGCCTATATATGTTACCACTCTAATTAAGACAAGCAACTTCCTGCTAAAATTATTAAACACAGTCACAGAGATTCCTCTATATTAAGATTCAAATAACCAGAACCCCCTCTCCGCCAGAAAACATGCTGCTGCTACGACCTTCCAACATCATGCATATATACACACTAAACACTTGAAATTCACAAGCCTCGGTGGTCCACTGATGTGGACCGCAGACTGGCACCCTAAAGCGCTGAGGTTCAATCGTGGCTGAATACCATTGGCTTTTAACAGATACAACAAATGATAATTCGAATTTTAAAATTCAAGCGCAGAAAACAAAGCACTATCCACTTGCAGCACCACCTATAAGCTACACTCGGCAGGGGCACGAACTAACACAGCGAGACTCGCTCTTATCCCCACTCCTACCACCTTTTGATGTTAAGCCTATGCCGATCACGCGCCAACATCGCCGCGCCATACAGCTTCAATATCTACTAATGTATAAGGTGGTACTTAAATCTTTAAGGTAGTGTGAAAGGAGGAACTATGGAAAGGCAGATACAACTTTAAAATTGCATACTCTGTACAGAAGTGCAGCAAAAGAAGAGAAGATCGTAATGATATATATGCTGAACCATTTGCTCTGAAGCACAGAACTTGAGTACCAAAGAGATTACTTGCTGATAAAGTGGGTAATAGAAAATAAGAGAAGCTGTTGATAGATGGTGTAAACCGATGCTAGGGGCATAAGCACTCTCAGCTGTAAGCTCCATGCATGAAACAGAACCAAATGGCACAGTGAGCTTAAGACAAACAAGGCCGTTCAAGAACTGTAGTACCAAGATAACGATGACCTGCTAGAACACTAAGCAAACCCAAGAAATACAAAGAAGAACAGACTTTTAGATAACATGAATCAGTAGCAGGTATGCACACCCCTGGATATGTAAGTCAGAGGACAATAGGGCTGTGTTAATTTGGAAGATGAATAATGGTTCCTAATTACTTCTTAGATATATTTGAATATATTCTATGTTAAACACCTAACTGCTGGAATAACCTTGTACAAATTGGTACAGAAGTACTCTAATTCCTATTGGGGGCGAATAAATTTAAAAAATAGCCCCAATAATCTTTTTAGGCTGTAATCTGGTGACAAACACCTATAGGCCTATGATAAAAAGCATATGTTTAAAAGAAATGTACACCATATCTCAATTCTACGGCAGAAAAAATCAGATTTGCATTATTTTATAAACTTTGGTCTTTGTAAAATTATCTGGACAACTATCACCTACAAATCTTCATCACTTGAGAATGGCTGAACCGATTTGGTTAATTTAATTTTTTTAATGTTCGTAATAGTCAGAATAAAGTTTTTAGGGAGAGAAAAATTGGAAAAGTTTCCTGAAAAACTGGGCCATTCAGGAAAAATTAAAGTGCTTTTTTCTCAGATTCATTTCGCTTTGTGCACCACTGTTGTTTGACATATTAAAATTTGGACAGGACAAGGTCTGTTGGGTCAGCTTGTTATGTAGAAAAAGCACCCTCATAATAAAAGGCACATTGTAGTCAAAACTGGCATAAGAGTATGTCAAATTTGTATTAAAATGAGATTTCTAGTAAACGTACAGAATGTTCTGGTTCCAATCATTTATTTTTAATGATAGAACCTTGCGATTTTCGTGAAACTGAGCTACCTTTTTGTGAAACGAAGGATGCCGCAAACAAAATGTTCATAGCCTTCTTAGTTTACAAGCTACAGGGTGATATTGAAAATATTGCATTTGCAGGTCCCACTTGTATTTCAGTTGTCTGACAACTTGTCAAAAAGGTACAAACGAATCCTTTTAGATATTTTTATGTAGACTCTAGTGTGTAGTTAGTTTTTGAAATATTGACCAATGTTTTTTTTTTAATGAGACACCTGTATATTGGTCAAAAAATTAATTTGCATTTTCTCAAAAATATATAAGATTATAAGTCTATTTTAATAAACAATGTGGCGGTGGTTCCGACCGCAGTGTTTCCGTCAACACTACTCTATGTTTCTCTTGACAGCTAAACGTTACGTTACGTTATTCGACAGCAAGCTGTCAAGAACTACTATATAAGAGACACCAGGGATCTCTCTCTCTCTCTCTCTCTCCTCGCTACCAACCGACATAGTGAAGATACGTCTCTCCACGCTCGGTCAGTTATCTGTTATGTGCTGTCTGTGATTGTTTTATAGTTAAATGTATAGTTTATTCAGTTAGTGAAATAATAAAGTATATTAAATGTTTACGTATGGATTTAATATCAACAAGTGCAATTAACATTCATATTGGTGACCCCGTGCCGCAAGCCGAAGATGCCCAGCCTGATGTTCCAGCCGACGTCGCCTAACTTCCACGCACGTGCTCATGCCTACAGAAAACGAATATCTAAACAGGTCAGTCTTTTCTAATTTAAAAATTATCTGATTTTTTTCACAATGGCCGAAGATTCTTCAAGCAGCAATATCATGGCAAGGGTTGCAATAAAATTACCTCCTATATGGAGACGTAACGTGAAAATCTGGCAAATGCAGGTTGACGCCCAGTTTGATATATCGCAGATCAGTTCTGAAAAGACAAAATTCAGTCATGTACTCGCTATACTCGATCCTGATGTCGCAGAGTCAATTTCAGATTTTTTAACCCAACCATTATCATCAACCCCCTATTCAGATCTAATGAAACGTCTTTTATTAGAATTTGAAGAGTCCGATAGTCGCAAACTAAATAAACTTTTAACAGAATTAGAATTAGGCGACAGAAAACCATCGCAACTTTTACGCGAAATGAAGTTTTTAGCCGGTAGTCAGATTGGAGAAAATTTCCTTAAAATTTTATTTCTACAACGTTTACCAGTCAACGTTCGTTCAATTTTGGCTTTGAGCAACGATTCTCTAGAAAATTTGTCGGTTACAGCAGACAAAATCGTGGAATTTTCCGGAGATAAATACAACGTGGCTGAAATTCAGTCACGCGAGCCCGACAAGCTAGCCAAATTAGAAGCGCAATTAGAGAAGCTAACAGCATCAGTCAACGAATTGCGAACGCGTTCCCGATCTACCTCCCGAGAAAGACCCAAGCTTTCTCGAAATTCCATAACCGCAAATTCCTCAACCTCCACGTGTTGGTATCATGAACGATTTGGCAACAAGGCCAAACGTTGCATCCAACCTTGCAATTTTAAAGCAAAACATGTGTCGGAAAACTAATAAGGCACTCCCTCCACGCGGCAGGAGACGAGAGCCACCTAACACGCCGCCTTTTTATTTTTGATAGACGCTCCAATATGAAATTTCTAATCGACTCTGGAGCGGATATTTCAGTTATTCCACCCACTCACGACCAACGGAAATTTCAATCGAAACGCACCTTGTATGCTGCAAACGGGACCCCTATTCATACCTATGGCGAACAATTATTAGATTTGGATCTAGGTTTACGCCGTAGGTTCTGCTGGCCCTTCACACTTGCCGATATCAAGCAACCAATTATAGGCGCTGATTTTCTAGCAGAGTTTGCTTTACTTGTGGATATGAAACATAGACGTTTAATCGATACAAAGACAAACCTCTCTAAGGCCGGTGCTAACCCACCACCAGGATTTAATTCTAAAATTCATCTCGTAGACCCGACACACCAGTACTTCAAATTGCTACAACAATTTCCTGACCTATTTAAGGAAACTTCTTCTAGCAACCTTCCAGAGGTTGAGTTCTTCCATACTATAAGTACGGAAGGACCACCTGTCACTGCAAAAGCTAGAAGATTGCCCCCGGAAAAGCTAGCTCAAGCAAAGCTAGAATTCCAGCACATGATGGACTTGGGAATTTGTAGACCCTCCAAAAGTCCATGGTCAAGCCCCCTCCACATGGTGCAAAAAAAGGATGGCTCATGGAGACCATGTGGGGATTACCGAGCACTAAACGCTAAAACAATCCCAGACAAATATCCCATTCCAAATTTGCAGGATTTTAATGCCCAGTTAGAAGGCAAACGTATTTTTTCAAAATTAGATATCATTCGCGCTTTCCATCACATCCCAGTAGCACCTCAAGATATTCCCAAAACAGCAGTCATAACTCCATTTGGGTTATTCGAATTTGTTAAAACCCCATTTGGCCTTCGTAATTCAGCACAAACATTTCAAAGATATTTACATTCAATTTTAAGACATCTTGACTTTGCCTACTCCTATCTTGACGATATTCTCGTTGCATCAGCCTCTGAAAAAGAACATCAAGAGCATCTAGCAAAACTTTTTCAGACACTTCAAGACAACGGCATCCGTATCAATTCATCCAAATGTGAATTCGGAGTGGCCGAAATTTCATTTTTAGGTTTTCGTGTAAATAAATCTGGATTATTTCCACTTCCTGAACGCATCAAAGCTATTACCGACCTACCTCTTCCCGATACCATTGAAAAACTCAGAAGATTTCTAGGTCTCATAAATTTCTACCGTCGTTCTCTTCCACGTGCTGCGGAAATTCAGCAACCACTATTCGACCTCTGCCAGAATCCCAAAAAACGCGACAAACGTAAAATCGAGTGGACTCCTCAGACTCGAGAAGCATTCGAACGTTTGAAAGAGGCACTAAAAAACGCTACACTAATAGCTCATCCGTCTTCTTCGCTACCACTGATTCTCCATGTCGATGCTTCTGATTATGCCGTAGGCGCTTCCCTCCAACAATTACGTGATCAAACACTAGAACCCCTAGGTTTCTACTCTAAAAAGCTTACTTCAGCCCAAAAATCTTACAGCACCTACGATCGCGAACTTCTAGCTGCTTATCAGGCAGTTAAATACTTTAGATATACCCTAGAAGGTCGCCATTTCACCATTTATACGGACCACAAACCTTTGACATACGCTTTTGAACAACGCGTCGATAAAGCATCTCCAAGGCAACTACGACATTTAGACTTCCTAGGTCAATTTACCACAGACATTCGCTACATACCAGGTCCTACAAACATTCCCGCAGACTATTGTTCTCGCATTGAAACAATTTCACTTTCTTCCACTGTGTCACTCCAAGAAATTGCGCAAGCTCAGTCATCTTGTGAGGAACTCAAACACCTTCTGCAGTCTAAATCTTCCTCATACAAATTTCAAAACATGCCTCTTGACAACGGATTGAATCTTATTTGCGATTCTTCTTCAAAGAAACTTCGCCCATTCATTCCGCTCAAATTTCGCCGAAAGATTTTCGATTCTATCCACAATTTATCTCACCCAGGCATATCAGCTTCAGTCGATCTGGTCCAGGATAGATTTTGTTGGCCCAAATTGAAACGCGATGTATCTCTTTGGTCTAAAACTTGCATTCCCTGCCAGAAAGTCAAGATATGGAGACACACTTCCAGTGCCATTGGACAATACACCCCAGCCATGAGAAGATTCTCGCATATAAATGTTGACATTGTGGGACCATTACCAGCATCACAAGGTCAACGCTATCTGTTAACAATAATAGACAGATTTTCTCGATGGCCCGAAGCAATTCCATTGTCAGATATTACAGCAGAAACAGTAGCGAACACTATTTTATCATGCTGGATCTCTCGTTTCGGTGTTCCGCAATACATCACCACAGACAGAGGTAAACAATTCGATTGCCACCTTTTCACACACCTCACTAAAACACTAGGTGCAGACCACATCAAGACCACAGCTTACCACCCAGCAGCAAATGGTGTAATCGAGAGATGGCATAGAGTTCTGAAACAGGCCTTGAAAGCTCATATGGACGAAAACTGGGTCGCTAAATTGCCAATTGTGTTACTAGGACTCAGATCGTACATAATTCCAGAATATCGCTCAACACCCGCTGAAATAGTCTATGGAGAATCAATCAAACTTCCCACCGACTTTTTCAACAGCACACAAGCTCATGATGTTCCACCACTTATATCTCAGCTGAAAGAAGACATAAGGAAACTTCGACCAGTACCTTTTAAACATCATACTGCAAAAAAGGTATTTGTCCATCCTAAGCTTATGGAAGCTCCTTTTGTTTTTGTTCGCATTGATATTCCGCGAAAAACTCTCGAACCAGTTTATGACGGCCCCTTTGAAGTGTTATCCCGAACTGACAAAGTCTTCAAAATCAAGAAATCACACGGAGAAGAGACAATTTCTGTTGACCGTCTTAAACCCGCATTCATTCTTTGTGATAACGAACAGACAACTTTCCAGCCTCAGAGACATCCTAGTGAAACTGAAAGTGACAGTGAAAGTCCAACACCTAGTGAAACTGAAAGTGACAGTGAAAGTCCAACACCCAGTGAAACTGAAAGTGACAGTGAAGTTCCCGTTCCCGTTCAAACTACACGCCATGGACGTAGAGTTCGATTTCCACGAAGATACTTGAACTAATAGCGTTGCCACTGAGAGGGGAGTATGTGGCGGTGGTTCCGACCGCAGTGTTTCCGTCAACACTACTCTATGTTTCTCTTGACAGCTAAACGTTACGTTACGTTATTCGACAGCAAGCTGTCAAGAACTACTATATAAGAGACACCAGGGATCTCTCTCTCTCTCTCTCTCCTCGCTACCAACCGACATAGTGAAGATACGTCTCTCCACGCTCGGTCAGTTATCTGTTATGTGCTGTCTGTGATTGTTTTATAGTTAAATGTATAGTTTATTCAGTTAGTGAAATAATAAAGTATATTAAATGTTTACGTATGGATTTAATATCAACAAGTGCAATTAACATTCATAAACAACAACAAAAATCCTAACTTTCACAATTCGCATTCAAAATTTTGCAGTAGGCCACGCAAATGTTGCCGTTTATTTATTTCTATATGCTAACAATAAATCGAGAAAAATATTTAATAAGAGCTATTTATAATTACATCTATTGCTAATTTTTTATAAAAGAGCGCTACATACCTAGGTTTATGTAACAAAACGAAATAACATTAATAAATAATTATTATCCTATGAACCTATCAGCAAAAACCAACTCTGGAAATCGTAACATAAACACTAAAGTAGTCTAGTAAATCAAGACAACTGTTCAAAATTATTTCCATTTTGTTGTATGCACGCTTCCTATGCTTTTTATATTGGTTTTAAGGAATTAAGCAAAACAACGGGATAATTTTGTAAGTAGCAAAAACTTTCTCTTATTGCATTTCCTAAATCTCGAATATTATCATAATGGACTTTGTACATTTTATTCTCCAGATAGCCCCAAGAAGAAAATTCAATATAGACAAATCTATGGCCCCCTACGTCCCCATTGACTCATTGATTAGAAAACTATTCTCCAGAAATGACCTCGCAATTTGAGAATTGTGTTCAGGAGCCCTGTCCTGTTGAAAATTAATTTCGTTTACATGTGCTAAAGGAACATCATTTAGCAATTTAGGTATGGCTGTCTCTAAAATTTCAGCGTAGCGATTGGCTGTTAGGTTTCCCTCAAATATATAAAATTTTATCTTGTGTTCCTAATATGAAGCAAGACACATTTAGACCAAACCTGCCCTGCTGTCTTCTGGAAAATATTTAGTGTTGGTTTTCCTGGGACCAGCATCCGCTATTGTGCCTATTGAGTATGCCAAAATTACTAAAATGAGCTTCGTCTAACCGTATCACATCTTTTCCAATACCAATTGCAGAAGACTACCCAACGTTGATCATGCCCATGGTGTAGGTGCCTTCTCCTTCCAACCTTCAAACCTTCAAGTCCAGAATTAACAACTTGCCTCTTTCCTCCTTGTCGACACCCACGGTACGATAGTATTTAGGCTGTAAGCCCTCATGGTGAAATAAAAAACCCAAGCCTAAATTTGTATGGGTGGTATTTGTTTTCTTAGAATTTTTCGAACTTTAGCTTTTGGAATCGCTAGCTCCTTTAAATGGCTCTACAGGAGTTTGTAAGGTAAGCTTCTACGTTAGCCAAAACTGAGACTTCCTAAAATTCTCGATTTTCTCTATATGTTCTTGAACAAAATTTGTTAAGTGATCTGTGGCCAAGTAAATTCTTTTATATTCAGTAAAAAATGGATGTACTGGGTTATCTACCTTCTGGATATCTAAATAAAAATGAGGCAATAGTATTTGAACAAAACTGAAAACCTACCATTTATCTGTTAAAATATGTCGGAGATGCCGCTTTTTCATTACTTAATATAAAACAAGCTAACATATCGTATTTCTCAAAATGTTTGAAAGTTTGGTTTACTACCATAGTCACAAATATACCTTCACACAATAAATAAATACAAACAAAACAGCCAAATTTGAAAATGAAACACAAAATGTATATAATTAAGACAAGCAGTGATACGGCATAACACAAATTTTGAGAACTGTCACTTGCTTCCAAGTAAACGATAAACAGCAGCATTTTTTGCATAGCAGACTGCAAAAATATGATTGCAAATTATGAAAATTAGGATTTTCTTCATTGTTTATTTAAATAGAATCATAACGTTATATATTTTTGAGAAGCTTGTGAAAAAGCAAATTAATTTCTTGACAAACATACAGGGGGCCCACTATTTAAAAAAACCAAGCATTGGTCAATACTTTAAACACAGTAATATTTAGAGAGAAAAAAGTAACTACGCACTAGGTTCTACGTAAAAAGTTTTAAAAGGATTTGTTTTTACCTTTTTGACGAGTTGTCAGAAAATTGAAATACAAGGGGTCCCTAAAAATGCATTATGACAATTTTGTTTGTGGCATCTTTCGTTTCACAAAAAAGTAGCCCAGGTTCGCCGAAACCGCAAGTTTATATCTTTAGTAATAATTTGGATACCCAGCAATTGCAACCAAAATAGGACAGCCTGTACATTTACAAAATGAAGTTCATCCACTGCAGTATCCAATAATATGTTCAAATTTTAAAATAAACATAAGCATGGTAATGCAATAAGGTTGAATTAAAAACTGGTACAAAACGCACTAATAGAAGCATTGTATATGAGAAAATGACATAAGTATTCAATTGAACATACCTAACGTTTTCCAAAATCTAAATATCTTCATCTAAGGTTAAATAATTTAGAAATAAATGGTTTGTTAATAAGACCCTTACCTGTGGTATACCTACCATAGGAACTTGTGACAAATACAAAAGCCTGTGGTGATCTTTTTCTGGCCCAATAACAGCAACTGCATCAATCAATCAAAATAGTACCATAAAATACTATTGTTTATAGTATATTTTGGTACAACATTCACACCAAGGAGTAAGTTGATCGTAATTTATTTATTCTCAACTTTAAATTTAATTACAATACTTCTGACAATTTTCGTAAGATGATAATGCCAATTACGTGATGAATATGAATACACTACAATGTAATCAACAAAAAAAATTTGGTTACGTAAATTAGCCAATTGTTCAACAATATGAAGAGAATAAATAAAAAAATATGGGGATGGAATGAACGCAAATTAAAATTTAAGTAATCATAAAAGTGACATAAGATAGAGGCACACACTCAAGAACCACATGCTCATGCAGGTACTACTCGCTGATTAAGCAATATTTTATAGAAGTGTAGACTTTTTAAAAATTAATTTTTGCAATAATAAACATTTAAGTGTAGTATAGATAATGTAATGTAGTTTAAGATAGAATAATTTCTTTTATCACAGTATTTTAATATGTCTAGGCACAGATAAACTTTGACAAGAAACCAAGTTATGCAGCAAAGTTCACAAGAATGCAGGCTTTCACTGTTTAACTGGTTGCGTAAATATAAAAATAGCAAATCCAGTAATAATATCCGCAACATCATTGGTACACGCAGTTAAACTGGTTGCATAAACAAAATTGCAGTAAGCTCATTTTCGTATATTTAAACGGGTAACATTAGGAGCGAGTCACCACTGGATCATTTTAACCCACCCAAATAAAGATAGTGGTATGTACAGAGCACAGTTTGCCAATAATAGACTTTTTTAGGAGCCCACACTTAGAGAATTCAGCTCTATACAAACAGCTTGTTCTGGCGAAAATGTCCTAAATCTGTGCCAACTCAAACGTTTAAACAATTGAAATTAGACAAACTCTTAACTGCATATAATAAAGATTTGGATTTGCCTCTACTGAAGCAATTAATCTACGATTAGGTGTGAAATTGAGGTAAAAATATGATTGCAATCTAAATAAAATCTGTATTCTTGTCCGTTAGCTTTAGACAAAAATAAGATAAAGCCCTTCAGAGAATCCAATTCACCAGGACACAGTTTTAAGAATTGGAATTGAGCTTCCGAGGACATCTAATTCATTTTAACTAACTAATATTTTTAAGACCTGGCGATCGTTGCGCTAGGAAAGTAAGCTTCATCAGATGATATATTTTTATTCACTTGTTCATCTTCTGTTGAAGCTACCTTTGTTAGTGAAAGAATCGTCAGGTGTTAAAAATGTATTGTGGTCAATTTGATTCTTATAAGTGCATATAACAGGTTCAAAACATCATTTAAAGAAAGGTAAGGCTTGGCTAGGTCGGTAATTACATTCACTTATTACAATATTTTTCATATTAGAGAGCTGAATAAATGAGGGGAGTCAATAATTTTTTCACCCTGTATTGTAAAAATATAAATACACTGAACTGCTGTGAAAATATTGATAAATGTAGAGCAACGAAATGAAATCATTTTCCTTTAATTTTATGGTTATGATTTAATTAATGCCTTTAAAATAGTGCTGCAAATTAAATCATAACTTCCACATAGCTGTAATAATCTACTCCTCGCAGAAAGACATTCTCATGAAATGAATTTTGGGTCCGTGACTTGACCACAAAGAAATTATTGAATTATTTAATTTGAAGCGTTCCTTTGTCGGGTGCTAACTGGATACCAAATTTGAAGATGATACCTCAATTCGTTTGAAAGTTATTACGCCCATTAACAGACATACAGGCCGACAGACAAAAAATTTTCGTTCCAGAATCAAGTTTTCTCTATGTTTTGAGACTTTTTACACTGGTTTAGAAAAAAAATAAATATTGAAATGTCTGTCACCGATATTCCACCCCTACATATTCAACCCCCCTAAATTACCTTCAGCGCAGAATACCAGATGTTTGATGAAATTTAAAGTTTTCTAATAATCCAAGCCTAAAACGTTATATTACTCGATATTTAACGAAAAAATGTAAATTTTCGTCAAATCACCCCCCATTTCCCACTGCCCTTTCATTAAATTAGACAGATGTGTAAAACCCAAATAAAAACATAAATCTAAAGGTGTGCGAAGCTTCAAAATTCCGAACCGAACGCGAACTCGAACCGAACCCGAACTCGAACCGAACTCGAACTGAACCTTCGGTTCGAAAATATGTTCGCACTAGCGATGTTGAAACAGTTCGAAGTTCGAAATATGTAATTCTTCAAAATAGTTCGAAGTTCGTTGCTCAAAAATACTTCGAAATTTAACTTTACAGGCACTGAATGTTGCCAAAAGTAGCGAAGTTGCGGCCCCCTTAACTCGGTAGCGGCGCTTCAAACTCATTGAGTCAATAGCGTAGTTTCAGGAGATTTCACTCATGCATATTTTTGACAGTAGATGGGATACATTGAGACACGACGGAGCCATTTAGCAGTCACAGAATTATTTTTCTTGTATATCCTAGCCTCCCAACACCTACTTCAGTAACAACATTATGATGGCGGTGTTCAAAGGCGATCGGTAACGTAAATGTTCAGAATTTGAGGATAACTACAGATTGCCTTTGGAAAACATTGGTTTCAACATGCTTTATTACACAGTGAGCCAAAACAGTGAAATATTCACAATCAGGAGACAGTTCAAACTTGTAAGTGGTTATTTTATACCTATCATGCTCACTTTGAACCCTCCCAATCTGTTTGCTAAAACTGCCTAGCCAATACCAAACAACAACATATTTATAATTTAGCTTATCTATAGATCTAGAAATCTAAAAAAGTTTCAAATATTTTGTGTTTTTGATTTAACGTTGACCCATCTCCACAAAACGATCAGAACCGGAAGGCATTTTCACCTAATCAACCTGCAAATTTGTCGAATCCTTCCTTTTTGTAAAAAGAGTGGGAATCTTTTGCATATCAAATATTGTATATTACAATATTCCAAAATTTTGTATTTAAGGAAATGATATATGAACACTGAAGAATTTTGGGTAGTTCGATTTTGATTTTCTAAGACTGTGAACCTTAGACATACTATTTCAGAGGTTCGAAGTTCGAGGCAACATATTTGCTTGGGTTCGTTCATAGTTCGGTTCGAAAAAAACATGGGTTCGCACACCTCTACATAAATCCAATACTTTTCTATAATAACAACAACACTTCAACTTAAATATGTGGTCAAATATGCAATGAAAAAAGTATTTTAGGGAGAAGAGACAGACAATCAGTTTTACCCGATTGTTGGTCGATACTGGCACGTGAACTTTACAGATTAAAATGCCTAACTTTGTTTATACACTTAAATGTCAAACTCCATAGCACATTGCACGTCCTTGTATAGGCGAAATAAAATGACAATATTTTCGACAGTCGTTAGCTTACGTGCCTAGGTTAGTATATCGGATATACGATGTTATATATTTTACTTAAGGTTATATAGCATCATTTACATTTTACATAGGAGAATGTTTTTACGGAGAATAGTAGCAGGGTAAGATGAAAGGAAGTCCTCGCAAAGATAATCCAACTGAAGTATTTTTTTTTTACTTTAACGTCAGCCTATTTCCACAACTATGGCCAATCACTGATGCCAGGAGTTTCACCTCACTATCCTGAAAATTTTGCCAAACTCCTTGCTTTTCTGTGAGGAGGGTAGGGATCTTTAACGTGCCCCACATCGCATGGACACGGGACCGATGGCTTTACACCCCCTTCGAAGGGCGGAACGTGCAGACATTCAACTTGCTCAAATACAATGCCAGAACCTCGGTTGATGTTAATTTATTACAGTTTGTACTTAAAAAGTGAAAGGGAAACCCTGGGAATTGAACCCAGTACTCTTCGGTTCAGAGGCACACATTCTTAGACCTGGGCCACTGAAGCTCCTAACTGAAGGGAAATAACAGTTTGGCACAATGTACCCTGATGTTTGACACTAACAGTTTCCCCTTTAAGCTGGTATTTTCTTTTATTTTGTTTTGAGGATATTGTTTATTTTTATCGTGATAATTTCTGTTAAGCATGGTGAAATAGACCTCACATACAAGCATGTTAACTATCTTATAATTATTTAGAATTCTGTTACTTCATATTCATTGCTCATTATGCTTTGCCTACATATGCATGCAATATGTTCTTGATGATACTAGCTTTGAAAGTCAAAATAAGCATTTTTGCACCAGAAATGAGAGAAACTTCTTACAGAGGTACTACTTCAGCTCGTTGCCTGAAAATGCACATGTAGCAAAATATTGCACCAACTGCCACTGGACAAAATGTATAAAAAAGTGCTGCTACAAATCAACCACACTATCAGAAAGTAATGATGAAATATTAGATTAATTAAAAAACTCAACCGTTTCTTATAACCAACCAATCCTTACCTTTTTAAAAGAATTTTATAACATCAATGTAAATCAGGTATGTCAAACTTTTTTCCAATAATTAAAAGTAGAATACATGAATTTGAACTTAATAGTTTAAGTTTAAAATTTCTAGCATTTTTCTAAACTTCCATATAATATTGCTTAAACAGGTGACAATTAACAAGAATACAAATTAAAACTAAACCCACAACCGAGTGTAATAAAACGTGAAAACAAAAACAAAAAATCAACTCAAAGTGTCGTTTACCCAGTGACAGGTGTTGGGGTTGGCATGAGTCATGTGTAAGGTGGGACCTGCAGTAGAGCCAACATGCAAGGGATACGCATTTCCAACCTCTCCTTTGGCACGCAGCTGTTCAAATATAGGCATCAACTCCGCCAAGTGTTCTTCACCTAATGGTTAGCACATGCGGAGAAACATTGTTGCCAACATTAAAGAGATACTATGTGTTGTGTGAAAGAAATATGTGACTGGATGTGATGTGTTATACAGGTATTACTTTGAGTCGTGTTTATCTAATATTGTTACTTGGACAATTGAATTTTTGCTTATCTGTTAGTAAAATATCATGTATGGTAATAATATACACATATGGAAAATGTTTTGATGATCTACACAAAAGATTTATTTGTCTCAGATGAGGTGATATCATTGTATCATTACTGAAAGAGTATATGTAGCAGATAGTAATAGATAACTAATTTTAATTTTCTAATTTACTGAAAATAAGAAAATGTGATATTTAAATCCATGTCATCATTTATGCTTATTGAATTTATTGCCAACACACGTAAAAATTAAAAACAATGGATGAGATACTCACATTAGAGATCAAAACACTGATTTAGTTTGTACCACTGTACAATTGTTAAAAAGTACAATAGAAAACTGTTACTAATAATAAAAAACTGTTTAAAACGAGAAACTTCCATTTTGGAACAATGGTTACGTAATTGATTTTTGTTATGGGCACAGTACTAGTACAGGGCTTTCATTAATCCCCGAACCCCACGTAACCACTTAAGTTAGGCAACCCGGCATATACACATAAAAATTATAACAAGGTGAAACAGTAAATGTCTTAAATGTATTTATTATTTAGTATTTTTAACAGCAAGTCTGTTCATGTATGGTTTACTGTTATTGATTGTTAAAAAAATAAATTAAAAACAATAAAATATTACTTTTATTTTGTATAGATATAAAAATTTTGTAATGTACATAAACAAATTAAGGTCCGATTATTTAAACTTCTAATTTACGGTTTTAGGAATGTGTATTGAGTAATATTGAACAAATATGTACCTGTTTGGGCAGATTACCGACGAACAGATTAGGTAGGGCTTCGTTCCATGCGATGTTGAATATCGTCAACAACATAACCTTAACATACCTACACATTGAACTTACGTAAAAACGAAATGAAAATGCTAAGTTTTGATAAAAACTGTTTATTTTTATTGTCCAACAGATAGAAAATTATTTGAAGAAGGTAAACACTGGCCGAACTTGGAAAATACACAATATACATACAAAATAACTGTCAAAAGGATTTGAGCGCCAATGGAGTGAACTGTCAATTGTCAATTGATTTAGTAACTTTAGGGTCCCTAGTCTAGTGGTTTTTTTGGTTACTCTTTGGACTGGCAACTCATAAAATCATATTCCACTAAGAGAGAGACAGGATCCGGTCACGTGGGGTTCGGGAATTAATGAAAGCCCTGTACTATACGACTGGCAAAAAATGACGATGGAAAACTGTTATTAAAAAAACTTTGCATAAAAAGAAAAACCAGTTTTAACACAACTGTTACCTAATTAATTTTTTTTTTTAATTTGATGAACTGCTAAGACTACTTAGGTCATTAGCAGGATGGGAGATGAAACAGTATGAGATGGTACAAAATTGTTAATTCTTTCTCAGACAGAACAAATGTATTTTTGGCTGGCCTGGGACGCGAACTCAATGCGGAAACAGATATGTCAAAGTTAACATCCTGACATTAACCATTTTGCAAACTGAGCCACTTCGACTCCTAATGGGTTTTTGTTATATGTATTAATCCCAGAACGGTTTTATTTTAGGTTTTCTTTAATAAAAATATAAAAGTTATAATCTTGCATTACAAATTTGTTTTAAATTCAGTTTGTATGGAACTGACCTTTTATAAAAAGCCACAATCGCTGTATAAAATACAGAGTGTTTCCTAATAAGTGCTCAATATTTTACAGGGTGATTTTTCAAGTAATCATAAGATAGAAGTCTCCTATAAAAATGTGGTCGAACACATTTTGTTTCAAAGATACGGAGTGTTTAAAAAAGTTTATTTTTTGTTGTAATTTTGGTACTTTTAAAAACTTGTTAAATTTTTTACACCTGCTACATTTTAAAGTACTTACAAGCAAATATTCTTGAAAGATTAAATTCCACACAGATTATTGTCTTTTCAAGGGACATTGTCCCTTTGGTCCACCCGATTTTTTTTTATGGCAGCACTGACTTTTTTGTTTGTGGAATTGAGTTACCCCTATTCTTTTAAAACACTTTGTTATCTTGCTTTTTTATCTGTAACTGTTTTCAAATTATTTAGGATAATATCCATTATGATATAATGACTTAGAGGAGATATCATATTGCGCATATGCCCCTCCCACTCCTATGACGTCACGTGGTGAGTAACGTTATAAAAGTCCAACTACACACTTAAAACAAAGTCATTCGCAATCAAAAAGTTTCTATACGTCAGTTTAATGCGGTTGAAGTTACGCCTATATTGTCTTTTTCAGATAATATAGATCGCAGCGCTAAATTTAATATTTTTCATTTTTACTACTTCCAACTGTATGCACTTAAATATTAGTAAAATACGTAATTTGTTAAGAGGTTGTGATGAAACGTCAAACCCCACTGCATGACAGCATGTTATTGTTGCATTGGACTCACCACTTGACACCATGCGCGTGACAGGTCTAAAGATAGGTAGTCTGAATATCATATCTCTCGTTATTTGTATCATGCCTATCCATATCTGTAAGGTAAAAATATTGAAAGCCTAATCTTAACACTCAAGGATGCTATGAGAAATGACAAATTGAAGTAGACAAATAATTTTACTCAGCTGTCACATTTTAATTTGATAATTTTAAGTTTGAATTTAAGTTTGAAGCTAATTATTGAGACTTGTTGAAACAAATAGCAAATTCTACAAATACAGAACTAGCTGACATACATACACACATGGACTTGCTAATGACAAAGCATGTGAGACTAAACAGTTGTATTAGGAATAATATCTGAATCGAGCAATTTCCACTTCAAAAACATTTTCAAAGATACACATATGCTTAAGTGAAACAGGAAATTTTAAGCAAGCCACCTTTCAGAAACACATAAGAGAGTATGAACACCAGGAACTGGGGAAGAAGTTTTTAAGCAAGTTGGTTAATATCTGCCCCCAAGCACCAGGACAGTAGCGTTGACGCTAAATATTTATCACATTTTGGTATGGCAAAGTTGAGTGATAATTTGTTTTAACCTCACCACATTCAGATAGTGTAAGCACATCCCCCTCATGACTTTACTACGTATTAACTTTTGGCAGTGGTTTCGTCAAAGACTTATTAAAAATCCTTTGGAAATAAAATCATGTTTACTGGCAAAGCAATTGTTTCACAAAAGCTATATGTAATTTCCATAACAATCATTTATTGTTAGAAGAAAATCCACATGCAATTGGATAATCACGTTTTCAGAAACAATTGTTTATTAATATATGGGCTGGAATCCTTGGGGATAATTTGATTGGTCCCTCATTCCTGGAAAACCCAACGGTGAAAGTTATCGTCGGTTTGTTGAACGGAAATGTGGTTTAGGCATGATGGTGCGCCAGCACATTTTAGCATTTAAGCCTGAGAATTTTTAAACGAAACTTTCAAGAATCGATAGATCAGTCTGGGAGGGCCCCAACCAAGGCCTAGGTCACCCAGATGTTAACAACCTGGATTATTTTCTTAGGGATATTTGAAGACTTCAGTTTACAAAACACAGATTAAAAATTGACGACCACTTAGAAAACGGATAATAGATTCATATCAGATGATTCGAATAAATCCAAGAAATTTTCAAAGTTCTTGAGTCAATGAAAAGTATATTGCATGTAAGCATAGAACAAGGTGGACGTTTCCAACAATTGTGATGTTTTTTTTTTATAATGTTTTGTTTACTATTTAGCCTGATTTATTTAAACTACTTGTTTCATATTTTTGTTGATATATTTTTTAACTTTATATGTTTATTATTTGAGACACTCGGTTATTTTAGCTTATTCAATGTATTTCAAATTTAACAGTGGCTATTAAAAAGCGTATGGAGTTGTTTCGGTTTAAAGTTTCTAAACAACTTCACTACACAATAAAAGTGAAGTAAAAAAGAATTCAGTTCTGAGTGCACATATGAATATTACGGTAAATAATTTGAAAAGGCTTACAGATATAATAAAAAAGCAAGAAAACCAATAGTTTTAGAAGAGTGTAAGGCACCTACTTCTAAAGACAAAAAAAGGCAGAGATATAAAAGAAATCACGTGCGCCAAAGACATCAGGACCCTGAAAAGATCTGGTATAAAATTTAAACTTCTAATGATATTTACTTTGAGAGTAACACAGGTACAAAACCTTAAAAATTTATATTAAAAAATACCAAAACTGCAAAAAATATTAAAGTGTTTTAACACATGGAACATTTTTGGCCACATATTTATTAGAACTTTCTATCTTGGAATTACTTACGGAATCACCCTGTAAACTATTGGACACTTGTTAAGAAGCAGCCTGTATATATTCCAGATGTCTGTCCTTAAAATATGACAGACACTGTTTTGATTAATTACCAGCCATAAAACCATAGCATAAACTAAATATGTGGGAGATTGAAATGAAAACATCAACCGGAGCAGCAGAAGTAATATACCAAGTCGAATAAAACGGGAGGTACTGCTTTTAAAAAGCGATTAGTTTCACATATATGGGAATCACATTAATGAACAACGGTAATGAAATGGAAATTAACATAAAGATATTGAAAGAATGTAGAGCAGTGCGCATAGTGAACAACATTTTAGCATCAAAAGTGGTGCCAAGGGCAGCAAAAATTAGATTATTTAATAGACCTATTTGGCCAACTAAGAATGAATGGAATGAAAGTGGGGTTTCAATAATGAACAAGCTGGTGACAAAAAGTTGGTGATATGCGAAAGAAAAAGGCTGCGTTGAAATTTAGGTGTGTGTGGAAGGCGAGGATGGGAGGCGGAGAAGACCAAATGATAAACTAATAAGTGATTATCAGCAGGCTAGCATAACCCAAGTAGTTTATGGACAAAAATCTAGATGGCTGGGTCATCAATTTAGATAGCAAATATATCAGAAACTAACTAATAGGTGGTGAAGGAGGAAAGGTGAAGAGAGCGACTGACAATAAAATGGTTAGAAGCAGTTAAGGGGAATTTGCAAGAAGTGGAAATAGACAATTGAATGGCAGTAGCCACAGATAAAAGGTGATAGAAAGAGGTTGCTAAAAAAATAAAAGCTAAAAACTGGAGGCATGTAAAGCTAAGATCCAATAATCTACCAGGGACCCACTGGCAAAACCATACTTTTTCACGTTTTGGAAAAAAAAATAAGAAGGAAACAGTATTGTCCATATTTCATTTTTCAAACTCGTTTTTAAAAATACCCTAACCTTAAATTTGTGTTATTCAGAATTCAGAAAGTTCTTAATGTCTTAAAAGCTTAGACTATCATTTCTCTTTATTTTAATGATCAACAATTCTTTGAAATTAACATCAGTTTTAAAATTCCCTTTTTCCAACTGAAAAATTACAGTTAAGTTTAGACTATGTAAATCTTTCACCTAGCAACTTTTTACTTTGCTTGTGGATAATAATAACTATCAACATAATATATATTTCATATAGTTCAAAATAGCAAGAAAATGTATTATTTACAGTTAATACAAACTGATAAATCTTGACACTTTTACTTTTCTACACTTTTTTCTTCAAAATCGATATTGAAAGCCTTTTTAATCACATATTTATAAATATTCCTCCATGAGCATTAGCAAAAAAAAACGAAACTAAAGGATTCGCTTGTATATGGTAACATTTTTTACCATTACATTAATTTACACAATCACCTGAGAAAAACAACCTGTTGGCGAGACCACCACACATTTTCTATTATTACCATGATTACATTTTACTAACTTGGAAAAAACATACCATTTTGTTTTCAATATAAAGATAAGCAATTCTAGACACAAAAGGCTGTTAAATAGTTTTAAAATATTGACATTAAAAAGTATTCTAATACTAAAGACATTATATTTTACAGATGTATGATGGAAAAATGATAATAATTGACACAAAATTTGTTATAGTCAGCTAACAAATAGTTGTCTATAGCTACTCTAACGGAAAAGCAAACAATATTAGACAAGTGTGTGTGTGAGGTGAACTATTTTCTAAGAGCCCAAAACTGTACATTTGCTCAATATTTGCCACATTTAAAGCAACTATAATAGCCAATGTACAGGCAGCTGCTTCTCATACATTTATTTTCAGAAAGAGCCATGAAAAAAATGAGAAACGCTGAACTAAAATAATCAGGTGCAAAACTTTAAAGTAATAGAATGAAGGAAAAAAGCAAAACAAAGTGCCAATCGCTGTGAAAATGAAGTTAATAATATATTTCCATGGTTTAACGAATAAACTTCTTTAAATAACACCTAGTTTGTAACAAAAATGAAACAGTTTCTCCTGCATTTTTAGTAATAATAATAATAAAATATAATTGAAAGTAACTTACCTTTGAGTGTGCTGTGATAATGATTAATGTTGGGTGCTATACCATGCAAAAGACTTACTTACATTTTGGTGCTGTGACTATAGAAGCAAAACGAGATACATATCTACTGTGCTTACTAAAATTACATAGATACTGTGCATTACACAACACATTACATGATTCAAAATTAAGCAAACATGTTTATATTGATCAAAAATATACTTTAAAGTAACTGATCTGCGATTTCTACAATGTTGGTTAAAGCAAATATCAAAATTTTATCGTGAAGCTTTGTCCTGAATGGAATTTTTGACACTAGCAGCCACGAATAGTGATTGTAGGTTCAGCTACCATATGCACTCACACCTGACATGATAATTATGATGCCCAATATACCAGCAGTAATAAACACAAGTTGGAAGACAAGATGGTGCGTCCATATTTACAAAAAGATATCATCCAATGAATTACGATTTAAAGGTGGCCTAAAAAATTTAAATGCCTGCCATTTGGATTTAAGTAAACTGGCTTCCATCTTGTCTTGTTTGTTTTTACATTAAGTGACCACATTTGATACCACCATTATTACCCAACTTGTATCATTGGGCAAATTTACCAGGTGCCAGCAGCCCCATTGTTATGGCGGCTACTGGCGCTTGGTGAACTCGCCCATTATATCACGAAGCAAGCACAAGCATAACTTATTTATACAACATATTAAATATTTGAATTATTAATAAATAAGTACATAAATAAGTACATGCTTTATAAGTTGACTTATAAAGTTATTTCTAAAGCTGGATATCTATAACTATGAAACTAACTTTTATTTGAGTGCAGTTTGTATTTTTGCAAAAGAGTGAAACCAGCAGCAATTTCAGATACTTCGGAGCTTCTTTGTATTTAATTACTATCAAAAGAAAGCCTCAACTTTCCTAAAGGATAACAATTATTAAAAAATCACTTGAAGCAGAGCCCAAATATAAATAGTCGTTTTTAAATGACCAAAGAAGTAACAGTTATTTTTGGTAAAATGTGTGGTCTGTAACAAAAGCACATACTTAAGTAGCTGTAATTACTTTACAATTTTAATTTTACCTGGCTCATTAGTAAGCTTATCTGATAGTGTTTTCGACTTCTCAGGATATTAAAGAAGAAAGCAATCAAAATAATATATAAATAAAAATAAAAAATTGAATCTTTTTACAAGATTAATTTTTAACAGAAATCCATTGCTTTATCAATACAAAAGTTTCCATGAATTAAGTCAATGTACCAGCAGAAGGAATATTCACAAACCTGCCAGCAAATGAATTTTAAGGGCTAGTGCTGACACGTCGGGGGCAGTTTGTCAACACAGCAGACGAGCTCTCTCAAAAAGGCTGTGGTGTAAAACAAAGGACTGTTAATAAATCCCTACAAAAAACCACCATTGTTGTTTTTATGAAGAAAATGACACTACAGCACTTTAAACCTCTAGTAAATAATTAAATAGGAATTCTAGTTTGCAGAAGGCAAAATGCCTAGAAGTAATCTTCAGCCAAAAACTCACACGGAATGTCTACATTTAAAAAGTCGCACGTCAGTTTCACTTAGAACGTGTAGATGAATGTGCAGTAAGAATTGGGGGATGAACGTCAATATGATCCTATAGATCACTAGTATGGTGTACAGAAACAAGAGATTTGTGATTATGAAGCTGTTAAGTGATGTACAAAGGCTTGCCTGCCTTTTCATCATGGGGGCCACAAAGACCACCTCAAAAGACATTGGAAGTCCTTTTGAATTTACTTCTATTAGATATAATCATAAAAGGAAAGGCACGCTCAGTGGTACAAAGGCTGATGCATGGTCAAACAGAACAGATAATCAGAAACCTGCACAATGAGTTGAAGGTAAAACCGGTACTAGGAAGGCTGGTCCCATCTGTTAGCAGCACAAACAGCTCGATACACTAAAACACTGAAAATGCCAGTAAGCGATAAGAGAAACACGGAACAATATTCCAGGTCGATATGGCGGCAATATAACGTTGCACAAAAGAGAATATTGATTTAAAAAAAAATTAAACTGTCAATTGCCATATAAGAGAAACACACAATAATATTCCAGGCTGATATGGCTGCAATATAACATTGCTTAAAAGAGAGCATTGAGCAAAAATGATGAATCAGTCAATAGCCATATACTCTGAGAGCCAAGCGACGTTCAAGGCACTAGGTTCTATGCAGATCAATTCAAATATAGTATGAAACTATCTGACAACACTAACAGAATTAGGAAATCAAAATAAAGTGACACTATGCTAAGTTTGAGCACACAAGGGTCATAAATGGAATGATAAGTCAGACAAACATCTCAGGGAAACCACATTCAGGCCCCTAATAGGTCGCGAACTGTTTTGCAGTTTAGCCAGGCCGAGCATAAAGATCTACATCAAAGAATGATTATGAAACAAAACACTGGTGAAAAATTTCACCATGACACGAGCAGGCCAAAGAGTTTACAAATGAAACAAAAATGTCATTCATGTAACATGTTTACTGACATGATACTGTCAACTCCAAGCCACATGCAGCACGTAAGTCTGCCAGATAAAGTTATATGCAGATTCTGACATTCAGTTGACCTTTGTGTGAACAGACGACTGTTCCATTGTCATTGAAACGCTGCAACTGCATTTTCTTGGGCTTATTTTGATAATATAAAGCACTAGGCTTTGGATTTGCTAGTTTAGGAGCTACAATGAATTTTATTTCATTATAACAAATTGATGAAGAACAACAAAATGGATTTCATGTTTTGTCAAACTTTTTGGCATTTTAGGAGGTAAAATGAATTGTATTTCATTATAACAGAATTTATGAAAATAGAGCAAAATGACTTTCATGTCTTGTCCAACTTTTCAAAAACCATTGGAGGGCATTATGGAATCTGCATACGATCTCTGTACTTAATTACGATCATGGTTAGAAGATGAGAGCCGTTTCACTCTGCCATCAGACCAAATATAAATGATTTTTAGTTGTTTGCAGCTCTTAAAATACTGATCTAAGTGTTAAAGATTTAAAACCAGCTCAACAGGATGTCAAAATATTCAGATATACCAAATACATACATAGAAGCAATTTTAAGTATACCACGTCAAAAGAAATAATTTCACGTTTGTCTCTACTGAATCTGAAGTAGTATCTTTCAATTTCACGTTTTCTCTATATATATTTGGAACAATCTAGGCAGTGAAATGTTTTTCAGTATGTATTTTATAAATAGAAACCTCTTTTTGTACCAAAATTTTCCATATATTTCAGGTATGTAATCTATGGATATACAACTAGTATATCTATTAGATGTTTTAAAAAGTATGTATATAGGTCAACCATCTGGACATCCTGAGGACATCCTACATATATTATTGATATCCATGAAATGCCCATTAGATATAAAATGGATATTTGTGTGCTGCGTGGGATTTAAAATAAATGAAATTAATCAACTATAAAAGAAATATGTGACCAGTTTAAAATCGTGCCTCGCATTATTAATTTGAGCAACTCCATATATTCAGTAATAGACGCGACTTTGATAAGTTTATGATCATTTAAGAATTCATATTTATACATAAATAAAGGACATTAAAAAATAGCTTATTGAGATTATTGTCTTATTTAAATATGATCTATTTGTACTATAAAATAAACATTAACTTTAATTCCTATTTCAATATATATATATATATATATATATATATATATATATATATATATATATATATATATATATATATATATATATATATATATATATATATATTGAAGTAACTGTCACTTCACTGGCTCATCTTTGTTCTGTTTACTTTAAGTTAAAGCAATTAATTATGCTCAAGAGTCAAGCATCATTTCAAAATAGACACTATATTTTGTAGTCTACATGTAAAACACAAAATAGCAGAGGTTTTCACTTTGCACCATAAAGTGGGCTGTGCTGTATTATAGGCTATATATCACCAAATGATTACAAAAATGCAAGGCTTGCTGTAGGCATGATGATAAAATCCTACATAAATAAAATTTTGATAAACATCTTTAAAATGAATTTTGCATAACTACATGTAATACTAATTGGTTGGTGCTTTTTGTTTAAGCATGTGTGCTTGATTTTGGAATCACTTAAAACGAAGAACTAAAAATAAAATAGAATAATACTGGACAGAGGAGTGTGTGCAATATACCTTGGTGATAGGCCCCTGAGGAGTGCGGAGTGAGCCAGAGGAACCAGAGGCGGGACTGGATGCCGATGTTTTAGGCTTGAAAGCGGTCATTGTCTGTGACACGCCGTCCGCTAAGATGAACTGTTCACGCAGCTCTATGTTTGTGCGTCCTTTGGCTGTATGAGGTGTTCAAGGACATATGGGAATATAGGATAAAAATATTGTGAAGGAAAAATAATGTTCATAGGCAAATAAATCAAAGATTGCAAATAAATTGTAAAATGGTGCAATTAAATAGTTTAAAGGATATAGTAAGGTAAGGTAGTATGTTGAAAGTGGAAGGGAACAAAAAATAAAAAAAACAGAATAAGCAAAAGTACTAAACTCAATATATAAACAATATGCAGCAAATTGAGTTAGCATACTTATTTGACCCTTTCCTACAAAAATTTGCGCCTAACTTTAATACAGTTTTATGGGTTAGACTCTTCCACATTAAAAACGCAACTTACGAGGCCTAATTCCCTAGTTTCATAGTTCGTTTTTACTATGACGTCCATCCTAGCTCTTTCTGTAAAGTATTTGGTCAAACCGTTGTAAGGCTTCAAACCCGAGAATGTTGTAACGTCAAACACTTGTTATTAAGAATCAGCAGATGTGAAAATGTTTGAAATTAGAGGTAATAAATTACAGCTTGGCACTTCTATTTAGCAATACATTAATAAATGTAATAAATAAAACATTGGTACACTTATTACAAGTCTTTTATGTAAAAAAGGGTCATTAAATATGCGCTCTTGTGCTAACAAAATACATACAGTGTAGACACCAAAAATGAAATAATTTATACATGAACTGATATTTTGTTTGTTGCATATTATATAATAATATAAATCACAGTTTTTAATAATAAAAGAACTCAGTTCCTTTATACTGATATAACTTTTATGCAGAAGAAAATACTCTATGTATGGTCTACATTATAAAAATGATTTGAGTTTATCCAGTAGATATTAGTAAAACCATTTTATAAAGTAAACATAATTAAGTAGAAAATCAAAGCTAGTATCACAAATCAAGAAACAAAAAATCAATTCATATATAAATGTTCTCAACACACCTTAAAACAAAAAAATAGTCAGAATATTACAAAATTAATTAAAAGTGATGAAAAGTAATAAAATTAAAACGTTAATTAAAAACCCACCACATGCAAAAAAATATCAATTCACAAAACACAATTTCTAACTTATCTAACCCAAAACATTATACACTGGTTTGTAGCTCTTTTCAATTTTATCCCTTTATATACACAATAAAATCTATGCCCATAAGCTTATCTGGTGGGAATAATAAATATTTACTACCCTGGCAAAGCACAAGAATATTTCATGGTTATTATTTTCTAAAATGAAATCTGTATGATAAAAAACAAACGCTAGCAACACTGACACATCTTTATTGGTGGTGTAAGTGTCAGTTGTTATTAAAAAGTCAAATAGAAATAGAAATTAAATTCATTTTAGTTGCCCTAACTTGGTGATATAATTTCATACCAGATACAGGTGTAGAAGCTTTTCTTCTCCCTGATGATGCCGTCAATGTGAAACCAGTTGCCGAGAGGATAAAAAGCTGTTGTGAAGCCAAAGGAAAAGCCTCCATGAATCTAAGACATCGTCAGGCAGCAGAAAATTTAAAACAGTTGCAGAAAAAAGAAGCTATTTAAAGTCCATACATCTGCATTTAGAAATAATTCATCAATCAACCCCCAATAATTACAAGAAAACGATTTATTTTCTATGACGGAAATTAAATATTCTTTGTTTTTTCCTGAAGTACAATCTCCTCTGCCTTTTTATAACAATTTATAATTGTAACTAAAGAAACAGCCAAACGGAGATGAAAGTATAAAGAGTGATTATCAAATTTCCCTCTTTTAATTTTTAAATCAATATTTTTAGCAAAAACAGCATAGAAATTACTGTACATGCAGCAAGTAAAGTATTTATATGAAAATAATGTTGCAATGAGTTTTGTTGTTCTTTAGTCAACAGTGTTTCTGGCTCCTTTTTGGAAAATCTTTTCTAATGTTTATATCTCAGTAAATTTTTATTTCAATCAAATATGCTCTAGATAACAAAAATAACACCAGACAAGTTCACAAGACTTCTTTGAATACATAAAAATTGTTTGGCGTGGATTATCAGTCAACGACATCATCGGTCCAGGTTTTTTTATTTTTGAAAATCAATGCGATAATTAATTCATCATCCAGAACTTGTGGTTTGTACAAGGTGGTGCTACATGCCATACAGCTACGAAAATAATTGATTTTATGAAACAACATTTTGCTGATGTTATTTTAAGAAATTCATTGGGGGTAAGTTAAAACCGTGGTTTATACTATCAAACCAACAACCCTTGAAGCATTGGATGACAATATAACTCGTGCTAATAATCAAATAACACCGGAAGCAATTTTTTAAAAAGCGATAGAAATTTGACTGATCGAATATTCTACGTAACAGCTAGTTGTTCTTATTAACATAATGATATGGACCATTTACAAATAGAATTCACAAAAATAACATTACATCAAGTTTCCACTGTTTTATTCCAATTTAATGTTCAAACAACCTTGAAATAAACACCTGATATGTTTTTAAATTTATTGTTAACAGTTGAGATAATGAAACAACGAGAATATAAAACAGTGAAAAGTACAGATATCTATAATTTCCAGTTTAGACACAAAATAAATCCAAGTTGCACGGAGTACTTAAAGAGTTTAGTTGAAAACAATTTCTACTAAATTTGCATTAGAACAGTAACCGACGATGTGACCTGCATCAGTCAATATGATCTAGAGTCCAAACAGGAGTCCATGCAGTTGATTAAAAAAGGCGAAAGGCCATCAAAAAAACTTAAGGTGGAAAAGTCGGCGTCGAAGTTTTGACGATGTTTTAAGCGATCTCAAAAGTGTTTGCTATTAGATCATCTGCCAGAGGGAACCTCGAAGAATGATCAATACTACGATAATTTATTGACTGAGGCAAGAAAGGCAATGATTCAAAAAAGACGATGCAAACCGGACCGTGGCGTGATGCGGGACAGCACGCCTACTCATAAGGCCTAGATTTCATCAGGACAAGTCCTAAAGAATACAGGGGTTATGGAAATTAACCACCTACCTAAAAGTCCAGATTTGGCCCCACAGTGACTTCTTCCTTTTTCTTTAATTTAAAAAAAAGTTACGAGGCCAGAGATCCACCTATTCACCTGCCAAGCCGAGTAGCTTAGTTCGCGAGGCGAGTAGCATCTAGAGCTCGGTCTATGAGGTCCCGAGTTCAAATCCCGTATTCACACAGTCGATTTTTTGCACTCGAATGTGGAAAGGCCAGCTTCTGATAAACTATGGGTGTTGTACTTTGTCTATGTGTGCCTAAGCTCCCCTCGGCTATACCAACAAGCGGATCCTCATAGCCACAGGCAGCCAGGCAGCCTTTAAGGCACTAAGTAGCCCACGGGTAAATTCCTGGCTGGTGAGTGAGTGCCGAGACGAGACGAGCGACCTGGCTGGGCAGAATGAGGTGACCCTAATCTGGGTGCCGGGTCACTAGCAGGTCAAAGGCAATGAAGAATCCGACAGTCTCGCGAAGAGAGGGTCAGCAGAACCATTTATGCGACCAGAACCGGCTCTGGGCGTGACAAAGAGCACTGCCAGGGGAGCCATTAAGTCCTGGGTCAGAAACCAACACAAGGTGTACTGGGCGGACTGTCCAGGGCTCAGATATGGGAAGTCAATAATTGACGGACCCAGTTTAAAGAGAGCTGTGGAGCTGCTAAATCTTAGCAGAGGACAGCTCAGCAACACAACAGGTCTCTTGACGGGACACATGGCCGTCAAGAAACACCTGCATAAAATGGGGCGGTTCGAAGGGGACCTCGCATGCAGACTCTGCGGCGAGGGGGAGGAATCAGCTCAGCACATCTTGTGCGAGTGTAAAGTTCTGGACCGCAAAAGACAACTGATCTACGGTCAGTCTAGACCAGAGACAGAGCAATATAAAACTTCACCCTACCAATCGCTGTGCAGACTAGTTCAAGCCACAGTGATTTTGGAATGGGTGGAGTAAGACTAAGGGTATGCACAATCAATCAAAGGTTGCAGTGCTATCGGGGCGGCAAGGCCGCGGACGCGCCCTGAGGGAAAAAAAGCTCCCCTCGCATAAGTCCAAGACTTCTGGGCGTGGAGTTTGTCTACTGTGGTGTTATTTATTTGTGAGAATCCAAGAAAACGGCCATGGAAAGGCATTGTTAAGAGAAGGAGAAAAAATACTTTTTAATGATATCAAAATGATGTGCAAAATGTATTTTACTTGTGGGGATTACACAGAAAAGCAAAAAATAACTCTTTATTCAATAAATTTGTTTCATATGACTTAGACCGCAAATATTCCAGTTGTCCCTCGTGTGTATAGTATAACCCGAACAAATATTATATAATTTTGAGTTTAAATATAAAATCATGTATAATTTCCATATAATTTGACACCAAAATTAGTATAATTTCAAGTTTAAATATGAAAATTGTACAATGTGGTTGTAAGGTCATTACACTTTTTTTTTTATTGTGTATTTCGAGAGTTCGTATGAATATAAGCCTGACACACCAGCTATTTTCCTTTGAAGTTGTCTAATATCGCAGAAAAGGATTATCAAAGACTGCAATAAAGGAGTCTATAAATTTGAATTTCAAACTTGGGGTTATTATGTGACAAAATACACAGTTTATGCTCGCGACAGATGATGTGACGAGCGGTTTGCCCTCTTTTTGTGTTACTGAAAGTTTTGCGACAAATCACAGGAACACGTTCCACGAAACCAACTGTCAAAACTCATAATGATACATGGAATGTGTTTCTGTCGCTCCTCTGACAGCTGAGGGTGACCATTTTTGTCTTAATTAAAATACTGCAATGACTGATGATGTTTGTGATGGTATTGCAGGGACTCTGCTGGTAATTCAGATTTATAATTTTAAAACGAAACGTGGACCAACCAGATGATTTTAAGCTAGTATGTCAGAAACTACAGGCTCTAAAATGAGCATTTTGGCAGGTGAATTTTCATTTCTTCACAAAAAAAATTACTACAACAAAAAAATTCAAAATTTTTCCATAGAGTTATTTTATCGTCACCAGTGACTAATTTCTATACATCAAAATTGTGATTTTTGATTATGTGTTACGAGTCTATTATTCCAGACAGATGATGTATTGATTGTACAGTTTTATTTTGTTAACTTCTCAAATCATTTTATTGATTACTTTAAAATGTACCAAGTTTCTTAAAAGTCTCAGCAGAGTTGAAATCCCTAAAGATACTAAGCTTAATGACCCAAATACTGAAAACCAAAAATTTACAAAAAACACCCTTTTTGTATCACACTTTATTGTTTAGTGTAAGAACCTTACTAGAGGATTCTCACAATGCCCACTTCTCTTGAACTTGATTCACTATTTGTAAATTATGTGTTTTTTTTCCTTTAATAAAAAATAAACTACAAACCAGCAGTCATGCATCTGCTTACCCAAGGGGCACCAAGGCTCGTGCTGTTCAGGTTTATTGGGGTGCGGTATTGGTAAAACTAACGTAACTGACATTATAACAGTTAAGCACATCAAGAGGTTACAACATGTAAAAGCACATTTATTAAAGCAACAGATGAGTGATCAAAATCAGAAAAATTAATATGATGAGGCAAACAATTAAATAAAACACAAGATGGTACCATAAGGATATTTCGTATTAGTTTTGAAAGGACATGAAAAACAAAGAAACTATTAGTTTTGTTACCCACAATACATATAAGAATACAAACAAGTATTTAAAGTATTACAATATCTTGAATATCTCTTTGCAATAATCATAAATTGGATACATGGCTTAAAAAGTAGTAAATTTAGCTAACGCTACAAAATTAAGTATATTTCAAGCTATGCTTCTAATAGAGTAAAATCACAATTATGCTTTCCTAGTATCATTTAAATGGCAAAATTTTAATGACGTTTGCTGATATTTATTAGCTATTTGTCACAAGCCATTTCAAGCTAGTAAAGATTTTAACAGTAGATTAAGATTTTTAAAGCAAAATATTGGAGTCTTGTTCTTCAAAGTTAAATGAGACCGGAGGTACCTAAGATGACAGGACACTCGAATAATATGGATCACAATTGGATCTATTTGAAAAGCACATCACCAAAATTTTGTCCGTAACATCCAAGCGATAATGTATGAATTTTGTATCCAGTTTTTTAGTTTGACACTATTATATACCTACTTTAAGGTTGAATTCAAAAGCTTATACTGCCAGAACAACTTACTTCAAATCCCTACACGTTTCGGATTCTATCGAGTCCTCTTCAGGGAACACTAACTTCTGTTGTTACAAGAACTACATTGTATAAGAAATTATCATACTTAGAATTTTACCTATCGTCTTCGCAGTGGTGAAATTCCAACTGTTACAATTTGTTATTATGTAGTTCTTGTAAAAACAGTAAGTTGTATCCCCAAAGATGGGGATAGAAGCCGAAACATGTAGGGATTTGTATAAAGTTTGTCTGGAAATAGAAATCTTTTCATTCAACCTTGAAGTATGTTGACCCCAGACATATTAATGTTTAGAAATTATATTATATACCTAAATATATCATGTATTAGGTTTGAATGTGAGTGGGCCATACCGGTCCCTCCACCATGACCATAAGGTCTATTGTATATCATTTATTACACATCCTAAAAAAAAATTTACAACCATGAAGCGTTTCCAAATATAACAATATTTTAATCATTTATTTACACATCCTTAAAATATTGTTATATTTGGAAACGCTTCATGATTGTAAATTAACGAAATGCTAGATTTATGCATAACTGCGCCCAAGGTTGTTTACATATCTTAACTTCTAGTCTTTAAGTTCTCTTATATGCTATTTAGCACTTTATATGTACATACCTGGTTAGTAAAATACCAAAACGCTTAAATATCTTCAACACCGCTAAAGCTACGCCTACAAAAATCGGCATTTGTGGGTTTCTGGTCATGCAGAATTGAACAATGATATCTGCACCGTTGCCAAATTTCTGTTACTTATCTCGTCAAATGGGCACCAATTACGTGATTATTTTTAGGCGCCTAGTGAAAAATAATATTGAATTGAATTTACTGCTTATTCCTTGAACGCATAGATGCACGTTTTTTTTAATTTCAAGGATACCTTTTGAAATCTGGCAACAGTGCCAATATCATTGTTCACAGTGGCGGGGCAAGACCTAAATTACATGTGGGCAAGACACATTTTGAGAGGCCCTTTGGTGGTGGACAAATACGGATTTTATAAAAATCAATTGAGACTGTCAAATTTTTATTCACAAAAACACAAATTATATTCTTCAACTAACATTAAAGAAAATTAAAAAAAAAAAGAATTAAAGAAAGAGAAATTTCCTGCTTTTAGCCTTACTGAACTCCTTAATAATTGTATCGTAATTCAGCTTTGATGCTATATCTGCTTCAATAGATAAAACTGTCAAAGCTGAAAGTCTTTCCTGGCCCATTGTATTTCTTAACTAATTTTTTATTGTTTTTAAAGTTGAAAACCTCCTTTTAGCGGAGGGTGTACTTATATTATATATTGTTACCAAAATTCGAATAACAATGTAAATATTTCGGTGAATTTCTTTTAAGGTATTTTCTGTTATGTATTTGAGCAGCCATTTGACATCCTTAATGAAGTCTGGTAAATTTTGGATCATTGTTTGTAATTCTTCATATAATTGGTAAGGTTGGAAGTCACTGCTCTCATCCAATCGCAGAACTGTGTGTAGATCTAGACAGTTTTTTAATATATGCTTTTTTTAATATTTTTAACTTGCTTAGATCACAACGAAAACCAAAATTTTCAAAATGTTGATTTAAAGACATAAATCTTGAATCCACATTGCTTATTATAGAATGAATCATGGTGTTAAAAAAATCTGTTTCGTATCGGCTTTTGGGAGACTAGATAGATTGCTGCTTTCATAATCGAACAATCTTTCTGGTAAGATTTTGGCAGGTCAAAACAGCTTTTCTCAATAAATTGACGAGCGTCGTCACACAAGCATTTTTCGAATCCAGTTTGTGGATATTCCTTGATCCAGTCCCAAAATGTACATATATGTTCAAGAGCAGGGCTTAAATGGACTTCAACAGATTTCCATAATTTGGTTATGATATTAACACAGGTTAATATCTCATATGTACTGATATGATAAATTCTAAACTGAGCATTTCGTTCAAAACCAAACCACGATCACTGAATGTCTGATTGTCCCCTTTAATTTTTTAAGCTTTCAATGCATTCAACATCATCAAATTCAATAATACGGCCATCACTGCCTCGATTCTGCTTTCCCACCTTGTGTTTGATAAAGGCTTCATAGCAAGCTTTAATTTGCCTTTGATTAATTCCCAGTGTTTGCTGTAACTTGAAAATAGCAAATAAATTTTCTGAATCAAACCAAAAAATGTTTTTGCTGCCACAGAAGAATTAGCTATGTCTACCAACGGCAGATTCCAGCTATGACAACTGCAAGGTGTCAAAAATACTCTGGGACTACCTAATATTCAATATTCGAGTTTTCACTCCACTATTTACACCTAGCATATTTGCACCACTGGCCTAACCCTGTTTTGAATATCTAAGCCATTTTTTCTAGCTCTCCCAGTATTGCAATATTCTGCAGTCGTCTCAGTGACAGCAAGAAATCCGATAAACTTTTCTTCTATTGTATTGGTTGATGTATTACAAAATCGTAAGATGACTGACATCTGTTTAACTTTGCTGTAGTCTCTAGTGAAGTCGAGCAAAATATAATAATATTGTGCCTCTTTACCCTACGAATTACTTTATCAGTAACTGTTTTTGACATCAATGTGATCAATTCATTTTGAATATCCTGGCTTAGATAATGGTGTGCAAGTCGTTTCTCACTAATGTGTTTTATGTGTTCCTATAATGTAGGATCATATTTGGGTATCAATTGAAATAAGTCTGTAAAGTTACCAGAATTCCTAGTGTAAACCTTCGAGACGCAAAACCCCTTCAGACCGCAAGGCTGTGTGTGTGGTCGTCCACGTCACCCACGCCGCCTCTGTTCAATTCCGCATGCCCAGAAACCTCCAAATCCCAAACTTTGTAGGCACAACTTTAGCGGTTTTGAAGTTATTTAAGCTTTCCGGTACTTTTAACTAAAATAAAGTGTTGCCATATCGCAGCCACTAGTAGAGCTAAAATTTTGAAAATTTGGGACCTTACGAAATTTGAGATGCCCAAATCACTACAATAAAAATAAATGGAGCATTCCATTTAAGATAACAAAAAGACTGTGTGTAGCACACTACTGAGAAATCTGGCAACAGTGCTGATATCATTCTTTAATTTCGCATTCACAGGAACTCCCAAATGCGGAATTGTGTAAGCGCAACTTTAGCGGTTTTGAAGATATTTAAGTGTTTTGGAACTTTTTACTAACCCAGTATGTATACATTACCATCATAGTTATGACGTGACAGCTCATTGGAATTATTTCGGAAACTATTTCGATTGGAATGTTGAAAATTTGGGCAACAGTGTTTTCAGCTATGGCCTACTTAAGGATAATAATGGCATTCACGTACCACTTCTGGTTATACCAGACGTGGACGTCATCTTCCTTATTTTAAATGGAACACCTGTATATTACGGATTGTTTTGATTCTGCATAATGTGTTAGGTGAACTTTCGTCAAGTTTCCTTATTCCTAAAATTAACCGTTTTTAAGATATCTAATTTCTTTCAAAAAAAGACTTAAAAAACAGTAACTAATTCAAAATCAAATGTATTTTACAGTAAGAAAAATAGGGCGGCAATATTCACAGGTAAAGTTTTTTCTGTACTAATTCGACCATACTCTAGTTGATTTTTTGGAATTCTTTGTAAGTTTTTCTGGTCATTGGGGGCAAATTGGGATATGTCTCATTAAAAACTGCACATGTTCTGTTTATGATCCCATTGCAATGTCTGTGAATAAATAATAAATTGAAAACATCAGCATTTGAATATGTATATTGTTCCATTTCTTATAAACCTTAAATTAAACTGGCACTGCAGAGAAACTAACAACAAATAACTGGTGACAGCTTAGTTGTCTGTTTTGAAGTTTGGTCAGTTGGTTACACAAAAAACAGTAGAAAACTTTAAAAGTTGAACAGATCGGTATACAGAACCTTCTATCGTTTAAAAGGGACTACATTTTTTTTTATCACATATGGAAAAACATACAAGGTGTTTCATTTGAGGAAACCGACTTATGAGGGTTTAAATCCAACAAAACTTGGCATTGAATTTTCACCATCCTGTATGAAATAAACCCACTTTGAAGATAGAGATGGGAAGCTTAGGGATCCAGATACCGCTCCTGTGAATATTGCCACTTTATCTTTCTTACTGTAAAATACATATTGATTTAAATTAGTGACTGTTTCTTTTAATTTTTTTCGAAAAATTTTTTAATATCGAAAACGGTTAGTTTTAGGAACAGGGAAACTCGACGACGGTTTAAAACGTTACGCAGAATAAAAAAATGCAATAACATACTGGCTGTTCCATTTAAAATAACGAAGATGACGTCAACTTCCGGTATAACCAGAAGTGTACTTGTCAGAAGTGGTACGTGGATTCCATTATTTTACTTGAGTAGGTCATGCCCAAAAACATTGTTTGCTAAATATTGAAAATTCCAATCAAAGTAGTTTCTGAAATAATTCTAATGAGCCGTCACCATGAGACACCGTGTATATTATAAACAACTGTGCTAAAAGCTTGGATAAAACGAAACCAAACAAATCTTTGAGTGATATGTAATGCAAAGGTTTATCATTCAGCTCAAATGATACAGAACCTGGATGAACGAGACTGGAAAGAACGAATCTACTGTACTAATAAATATGTACAGAATTAGTGTATTAAAATAAAAGTATTATTACAGCTAAAATTGCCTAATCCATTTCATGATCATCAAAAGCAAAGCTCCTGAATAATTTGTGGATAATACTTGTTTGTACTTATTAACATTACAAATGAATAAAGTTTTAATGATAAGAATGATATAAGTGCAAGCAAAGCTTTGAATAAATATTTTCCTAATAAGTCACTAAAAACTGAGGAGTTTAATAAGTTATGTTTGTTAACATAAAAGCCTGTATTTAAGTGGCAAAAAAATTATTTATTATTTCGTTAAAACATGGATAAGTGGGGAAAAGCAAACTGGCAGTCATATTAAATTATTTTTATCAACTATCCCCTTTATTATTTATTAATATTATTTTAAATTGTGTTTAATGGTTTATGTGATTGTGTTATAAACTTTATGAGACGTCATTTTCAGAATTAATCAAAATTAACTTATTAAAAATTTTAGCATGCAAATGGTAGCGAATTTTCATTAAACGCTTCAAATTCTAATAACTCAATTTTCTATAAACCTATAAAGTTGAATTTTGGTATGTAGTAAGGTATTTACGACAACATATCAACCTAATTTCATCAAAATATTTAGTGAATTTTTGTAGAAAAAATTCACTAATGGGGAGATCCCGACTTTGAATTTTGAAAGAAAATCTGCAAATGAGCGCGAACTAGGACCCCTAGAACCCATATCTGTGGTCAGTTTCAATGATAACTCAAAAAATAATGGGCCGATTTTGTATCGTATCTTTCTTTTGTAAATGGCTTGGATAAGTTCGTTAGTCAAGAAAATCAAACGAGGTTTTCCGGGAAAATTTTTAGTTTTCATTCGAAAAAAAATTTATCTGAAAAATAAAAAAGCTATGATAACAAAAATTGGTAGGTAGGTTTACTGTACACCAAAATTTAGATTTCTATGTGACAAGAAAAAAAAGTTATAATAAAATATATTGTGCCAGATCACTTCTATGAAAATTCACTGCCATAACGCACTTGCTGCGTCCAGGCTTTTTGTTATTTCTTAAAATACAATTTTTTTTTCAGAAAATTCAATTTAAAAAATAAAAAAAAACTGGCCCGATAGGGCTGGCTAACGAACTCATCAAAGCTATTAATAAAAGAAAGATTCTTGCCATGTTTCATCAAAATCAGTTAATAACTTTTGGAGTTATCGGTTTGATATATATATATATATATATATATATATATATATATATATATATATATATATATATATATATATATATATATATATATATATATATATATATATATATATATATATATATATATATATATATATATATATATATATATATATATATATATATATATATATATATATATATATATATATATATATATATATATATATATATATATACACACATATAAAAATTAAAACTGACCTCGGCTTCGAGTACTAGCGGCCCAAAATCAGGGTGATTTGAAAATTTTTCTGCAAAGTCTGACCATCGATACCTCTCTATTAACTAATTTTTTTTAAATAAAAATTCGCTAAAATGGTAACATATCGGTTGCACCCAAAACAAAATAACTAAAACTGTATGCAATACTAATAACCAACTACAAACAAAGGAATGAAAAAGGTAATGAGCTAGGATGTCTGAATTTAAAAAATAAATATAAATTCTTAAAATAATTATACATAATTAATTGCATTATCCTTGTGTACTGACTTAACTGAAAACACATTTATAATTCAAAATTGTATACCAAAATTTGCTTTTTTTACCAAATCGTGGAAGAGCTACAAAATTGTTCCCTTAATTGACGTTTTAATTAATCAATTATAGATAATTGAGACTCTAATCTGCCATTTTACATGATTAACATTTTAACCTGTTAATTATAGATAACTGACAGCTTTCCTAGTCAATTATTAATAACTGGCAGCTTATCCAGTCAATTAGAGATAACTAACACTTTGAACTGTCAATTATAACTCGGTATAACTGTCAATTCAAATGCCAATCAGCTTTAATTAGCAGTTTGAAGTGTAGAATATAAAAAGTGGTTTCTGTAGCTTTATAGGTTCTTACATAGAATAGGAATTTTCCATGTTGATTTCGATTTATAAACATTAACTAATTTTTGTGAATTACTGAAGACTACGCAGTTATATGTTTCTTTAGTGGTAGATTTGTATTACACCATGCTAAATGACCCATCCACCAAAATAATAATGTATAAAAATAAAAATAAAAATTTTGCAAAAAAAAAAGAAAATTATAGCATACTTCAGTCTGAAAATGACACCTCTAGGTCCCTAAGTGATGTTTAAGTTATGTTATCTGAATGTAAGCTGAATTATATAAAAATAAACTATACCTCTGCATGGATCATTCTTCAAAAGGAACTCATCTAGAGCAACCCATCCTCCGCCAACTCGTACCATCACGGTACTGCGAAGAATTCTGACAAGTCGTAATTTCTGACTTTCTCCAAACTAGATAACAAAAGTTAATAAGAGTAAAGATATATATTAAGATATAAGATACACTATTCATAACTTAAAAACAAAATTGCACAATAAGAAGAAAAAAAAAGCAAAAGACATAACACATAGTATAATTCTAAATTAGTGTATCTGTCAGAATGAGGGTGTGTCGACAGGTGTCATCAAGGTTACACTACATGTGTACTAGGACGATATGAGAGAATCTAGTTAATTCTCAAATGAGTTAACGTTTTGGGCAGTTCTGATGGTTTCTGGGAAAGAATTCCAGCTGGCAAAGACTCGAATAGAGAAAAAACGGGGTCCGAAAGGATGTGTAGAAACACTTTTTGAGTTTTAGGGTGTGACCCCGCAGCTGGAGGTTGGAGCTTACCTGAAACAGGTGGGGGAGATTGGTGTTCAGGAACCCACGGAAAACCTGAAGGCGAAAATCAGGACTTCTTCTGGTGGGCCGCTGTTCAAAAGTAGTCAAACGGGCAAGACTTAGCCTGTCCGCATAGTTGGGTCGGGTGGGACCACAAGAGAGACAGGTGGCTCTTCACTGAGCAGACTCTAGCAGAAGAGCATCTCTGAAGAGTAGGGGACTCAAAGCAAAGCCAGAATACTCTAGGATGGGTATCACATAGATTTTGTAAAGAATAGTGGACGTCTCTGGAAAGCAACTAAATAGAGCATCTTGTTAGCTTTGGATGTTATTGAAGCTAGGTGTGCAGAACACAAAAGATTTTTCGTAATCAGCGACCCAAGGTTGTTATGCATTATAGCCTCCCTTAACTATCTCAACACAGATATTGCAGGTGAGGCATGGGTTGTTGTATCACAAATGTAGCATTTCACGATCTTAAATGGAAGTAGCCAAGATTTAGTCCAGTTATAAATTGTTATTGAGTCAGCAGATACATCATCACCGTATATATCCAGGTTTTGGAAAATTTTAAGGTCGTCGGCCAACATGGCCGTACTCCGATTTAAACAGGCAAGGCACGTTAGCCGTGTACATCAGAAAGAGCAAGAGGCCAAGAACAGAGTCCTGCAGAACACAGCTCAGAACCATTTGACATCTAGATGTTGCTTTACCAACTCTTACAAAATCTTTCATCAGATAAGAAGTTCCTAATCCAAGCAAGTAGAAATCCACAAATTCCGTAGAGTTCTAGTTTGTATAGAGGCCGGCGACTGGGTCCGTGGTCGAAGGTCTTCCAAAAATCAAACTATAACACATCGACCGGCTACCGGCTTCCTAATATCAAGTGCCTTAGGCCACCAGTCAAGGGAGGACAAAATATTAGTAATATCAAAATCCACCAGGGATGAAACCATGCTGTTGATTGGGTAGTACCCTGTGTTCCATTAAAAAGGAAAGCAGTTCGTTAAGAAGTTATCAGTCAAGGTGCCATCTTATATATTATATAAATCTTCAGTGAACAAAAAATATTTATAATTACCCTATATTTTCCTTCGCCAACTTGGAACACTCTGAATTTCTGTCTGCATGTACACAACATAACCAATCGCTTGACTTCATCGTGAATCTTTTGAGCATCGACGTCCACAGGTTTATCTTCCCAATCAGGTCTAAGAGCTGCTATGAACTTCTTCCAGTCAATAAGGCCACGATTATCCAAATCAAACATGTCAGCCACATGCTTCATTTCTAAACGGGATGTGTCGAATTCTGAAACGAGAGTAATGTTAAATCATTTAAGTTAGGTCATTGCTTCGAAATATTACATTGAAAATTTTAAGCCTTGAAGGTTGAGTACAAAGTAAAAAGAAAACGTCGCAACAAGAAAGAAACATTACAAACACTGCACACCAGTAGAAATATAAATAAGACGGTGTAAGACATGGAAGTTAGAATTTAAGACTTACTGGTCCTGATGATGCCTTCAATAAAGTCTTCTCTTGGGATCAGTTCATTGTTATCTTTGTCCATTTTTCTGAAAAGATCTGTAAGCCTGGATTTCTTGTAGTTCATGAATTTCAAGAACCGTTTTCTCCAGTCATCCCATGAGAAGTTGTCTGCCTTTTGTTTTTCTCTCAGATAAAGCAAATGGTCATGAAGTTCACGCTGTCTTTCCCAGGATAACATCCATACATGTCGCCATTTGTCATACAGGAACTTGACTCTTGGAGATCTGAATACTGGTTCACTACATATGAAAAATATAAATACGTTAGATACAAATCAACGTAGATTATTTCTGGACGTGAATATTCGTAATGTAGAAGGTGGTAGAAAACAAAAAAATTGGATAATTCATGTAAACAATTAAACTATAAAGTTCATGCTATTCCTGCCTTCAATTTTACTCACATACCCATTCAAATCCTATCACTTTTATATCGTTTGAATAAGAAATAACTTTAAAACACGTTAAACTGACTCATACCCATGGATATACAATTAGACAGGTAAGCCAACATCCTTCTAAAATGTAGTCATTTATTTTGTGCAGACGATGAGCCATGTAGCTAAATAAGCATAGCCATTTGATCGTGTAAACAACATTATATATTCCTATGTGTGAAGTTTACGTCAATTGGACAGCCAGATGATAATTGCCTGTTTCTGTCTCACTAACCTATTTGCTATCTTGTATCCTTACTCTCTTTCTCGCACGCAGACTACACTTACATATAATATGCTATAGGTAGCAAGCATTGACCATCGGCATACCTTTTTAATTGCATATCCATGCTCATACCTAAGTAAAAATTAATTTATTGTAATACTGATATACCAAAAAGTAACTTGGTCAAACAAGAATATATTAAAATAATTGTATAAGCTTGTATTGCACATTTATAATAATACATTATAATTATATAATAATTATTAAATAATTTATTTAATAAATTATAGGCAATTAAATGATAAAAAAATATAAACATACAAACAACAGATACATGTTGCACAAAATGTAACAGGAAAAATTGTGTAGCTATTAATCTTGATAATTTTTAGATTGTCAAATTTTGAAAAGTAGTTCCAGTGAAGTTTTACGGCTATTGCAACCTTAAAGCCCTTGACAGACTACAAAATCTTGATATCAAATTTGAGAAGTACTTTGGTTTTGTGTTAGTTTAATACTACATAGATTTACATAATGCAAAGGATTCGCAATTATATTTGTATTTGGTTTTAATATTATATAGTCTTCTCAGGCTATATATTTGTTATTTATATTAGTGAATTTTTATTAAATGGATATGTTGTTTTGAGAAAGACCTTACTACATACCAAAATTCAACTTTCTAAGTTTGTAGAAAACTGAGTTATTCAAATTTGAAGCATTGAATAAAAATGCACTTTTAGTTTGCCATGAACGTATTCTGTATTCTCTCAGAATATGAAAATATTGTCCTGATAATAAAAACCTCATTTTGTATAACTAGCTCCTTTGAACTGATCTGACCTGACTTGACAGACTTTGACACTGTTGTTTTTAAAATAACCACACTTAAAAGCTAAAATGGATCTTTTTTATTTCGAGGGAATGTATGACCAAGATAATTTATGATATCCTGTTACAATGTCAGAACCATTTAAGTTATCACAATGTTAACATATTTATTCATTACTATAAGGATAGGTAATCTATATACTTCATCGGCACAGAAAAGTATGGAAAATTTATTTAATTTATTTATTGTAATTTTAATTGAACCAAACAAGTATAAATTTCAACAAGATAATCCCCTAAATCAGAGGAAAAGTTAAAATGAAATCTGGCTAGCCGTGAAACAAGCATGCTGTCATGATAATTGTTGACAAGTTGCTGCAACTTATTTAACGAATATTTGTCATGTTGTGTGTAAACTTTTTGTGGCTTTTGTGAAGTTGTAAACACGAGAGTATTTTAAAACTAACACAAAGAAACATAATAAAGTTTTGTCAAAAGAAGGTTATCGGCTAAAAATTATACACAAATATATGACTGATGATTATGGTGATAATTGTTGATTTCATTTCGAAATAAAATTCTGACTCGAAAAGTAGACGACCCGTGAAGAAAATAATCGAAGACCACATGAAGAAACTTGAAGAAATAAATGGTTGTTGTACAAAAGATCTACACCACCCAAAAAAGAGCATACATCTACACGAAAGCTAATAATGACTTTTTTTATGACAGTAAGGCCATTATTTGGATTGAATATAGGCTAAGGTGTTTACAGTTATTGCAATGTTTACAAAGAAACGATTAAATTTTTTTTTGCTATATGCCAAAAGATATCCTATAATTGTCTCCAAAAAAATTCAAAGTTCATAAGGCTCACAAAGTTCAGAAATAAATCAACAACTGAGGATTTGTTGAGTTACTACCCCCATTCAGCACTAATATAGCTCTATATGACGCTGGTAATGTTTAGAAAACCTTTAGCTTTAGTGTAGAAGGCCAAATATCTGGGTGTTGTTCTGGACTTCAAATTATCATGGGGGTCGCAAATAGAACGAGTAGTGAAGAAAGGAGTAGCGACCCTCTGGCAGTTGGCCCGTGTGATAGGGAGGATCTGGGGACTTAATCCTCGGATCCTTCATTGTATTTAGACTGTGATCGTCAGGCTGAGGGTCCTTTATTGGGCAGTCATCTGGTGGAGTTGTGTGAACCAAACTGCTACCCGGAAGCTGGCCAAACTTTAAAGGTTGACAAGTCTGGGTATCACCAGCGCTATGAAGACGACACCTTCAACCATGTAGAGGTCTTGCTGATGGTGCCGCCGCTTCTCATCTGCATCAGATGGGAGACTTTGAAAACTGGTGTGATGAGGGAGTAATCACAGGACATACACAAGTTGGCAAGGAGGTGGAAAAATAAATACCAATTTCCATCATCGAGGTATGAAATGCAGAGGATTAGATTAGGCTGACTAGGACATATATCCTCGGAATCCCCAGCAAGGATCAATGGAGGGATAATGAGGTTGGCTTCCAGCCTGCTAGCCTGGTTTGTTACACTGATGGGTCACGGCTGGAGGAGCTGCACTCCTCCGGGGCGGGATTATACGTAGGTCGCCCAAGGGTGCGCGATTTATGCTCTGGGCGCATATACCACAGCATTTGAAACGGAGGTATACGCTATCCTGTCTGTAGCTATTAGACAGGATGTGAGGACGTGCCCCGAAGATTCTGTATACATTTGCTCGGTCAGACAGCTCACCAGCCAGTCTGCGCAACCAGAATTAGGTCAATGCTGGTCCAGGAGTGCGCTGACGCTCTTGCGGGACTGTCCAGGACAAAGAAGGTACAACTTTTGTGGGGTCCGGTAAACTGTGGCGTGGCGGGGAATGAGGTGGCGAATGACCTCGCAATGCTTGGTTCTCGGCGGCTGTTCTGTGGCCCGGAGCCTCCTATAGGCATAAGAAGTAAGGTGGTCTCCAAGGCCCTAGATAGATGAACTGAGTAGGCCATGAAGAAGCACTGGAGGTCGGTCAATGGTTGTAGACACGCGAGGGACTTTGTGGAGGTCAGTTAGAAGCAAGACTGTCTGACTTCTTGGTAGGAGTCGTTCTGCGCTTAGTTTGGTAGGTGTCGAGAAGGATCCCATTTTCCAGAAATGCGGTGAGACCGAAGAAACATCTTACCACTACCTATGTGAATGTGGGACTGTTGGGAGTCTTTGAACAGAATTGTTTGAATCAAGGAGGAGTCAAGTAAGTTCCATCCAATAAAAGACAGTCATGACCTTTATTTTGAGGACGGGTAGGTTTGGTGACGAAACCGAGGAGGAATAGGGCATGGCTGCTGGATGCTGGGGTTCGCAAGAAGGGCTTGATGTGGTCTACTAGCCTGTCCACCATTACTACAAGTACTATTACTTGCGGGGACGTCGATTTTGTTCAGATGGAAAACTAGAAGATGCCATTTTCGACTTTTTTGAGAAGTTACCCAAAGCAAATTATTTGGAGGGTATACGTCATTGGAGAAGCATTGGACTAAGTGAGCATCTGTCAAAGGTTAATATGTTAAAAAGTTTTTTTTACTTTTCTTTCCTGGACAGGTAGATTTCATTTTATTCTTCCATCGCAATTTAAATTAAGAAAGACTAAAGAGGTAATAGAAGTAAAAACCGGGAAAGTGTGTTAAGACAAGATAAGGTATAATTAATTGGTTAAGATAAGCTTCAATTAAAAGCCTCTATGGTACACAATTTACCATTTTCATTTCTATTTTGTAGTATTATATCAAATTTTCCACCTATGGTATTAATTTTACCATACTTTAAAAATAATTGGTTCTGCCTAAAATTTGGACTTTACTAAAATGAAATTTTGGTCGACTCTCTGATAATCAATTATGGATAAAATAATTATCAAGTGTAAAGCACTGTTGTGGTAAACTGTTTTCGCCATAAGGTGTTCTTATAATTCAAAGCTGATTTATAACTTTAACCTAGTAGGTACATGCACTTTGAAGTAACCACAAAGTATACGAGATTCATGGTGGATGGTATATTGTAAGTTTCTGACAAAGCAGTAAATGGTTAGCTGTGCAAATTTGGTTATTTTGCAAACACAGGTATGCCTTATCTAGCTAAAATATTTTAGGAAAAAGCGGTGTTGCCAAACCTGTATATTATCTTATTTCTAGAATGCCTATTCAATTCCTAACAAATTTCCTCATCACACAGTTATACCCTGTGGTTTTTGATACATTGATCAATTTCCAAATTCTGAGATAATTTTTAACAAATGTGTTGTGATTTGGGTTATCCAAGTGTACTTCTCAGTGCTCATCACAGGTTCCAATCATCACTTAGTATTCGAGTACTTTCACAATGTGTGAATACTTAAAAAATTATGGGATAAAACTATTCTAACATAGTTCTTATGAATTTATTTTGTTTGCACAAGAACTGGACACGAAAAAGAAAATGCATAAAAAATAATAAAAAAAGAAAAATTAATAAACCCGTTGAAATATGTTTAAAATGAGGGCCATCTACTGCCAATAATTTCAAATTCTTCAGTAACTCAATTGAACAGCTCTTCTCTTGAATTCACTGATGATTTACAAACTTCTTTCAACATGCCCCACAGGTAAAATTCTAATATATTACATCGAGTGATCTCAAGAGGCCAATTCCACGATCCCAAACGTCTTATTTAATGATAGTCAAAAAGCCCATGAAGTTATATGGTAACTTTATCTGTACAATGTGGAGCAGCGCCGTCAAGTTGCTCTGATATTTTTCAAGTGCTCGATTATCGATGAAGTTTTCAACATTTGTTCTTAAAATGTTGCGGTTGTTTCTTGAAGCTTGTAGTTAATGTCTCCTTGTATATCATGTACGTTAATTGATTGTCCATTACCATGCAGAAAACATTAAAACCGACTTTTTCTTGAAATCCAGCTTGCACTGTGGCATAAGGATTTTCACTGTACCAAAAATGATGATTCTTTCCATTGCAAATTCCTTCACTTAAAAACTTCGATTCATCAGCCCAAATTGTTCTATTTAAAACAGCTCCCACTTCTTTCACAAAATTCGACCCCCTGTTGAGGATCTTGAGGCTTCATGACTTGTACTTTACTATACATATCATGCATAATATGTTGTTCCAAAATTATCTGAAGTAGTGAATGGGTAATACATAAATTTTCTTGCATTAAAATATGACAGGATAGTAGCTGGGTGCTTTGGTCTGAAGTATCAGGGCAAGTCTAGTTCGTGGACTTTTAAAGTGCAACCAAATTTGGTAAAACTGTCCTGGTTTCATAAAAACTTTCTCAGGTTCATTGGTGGTAGATTCTATTAAAGTTTATGCAAGTCCTGCTGATCATTTTCTCATATTGTCGAAATAAAATTAATAAATCAATATGAATTCATAAGAACTGTATTAAAATAGTTTTTTTCCAACGTTTTTTAAGATATTTATATCTTTTAAAAGTACTAGAATATTAAAACAATAACGAAACTGATACTAACGTTGAGGTCAAACAGTAAGTATTTATTGGACACATAGAAACCTAATGGGAATGACTTTTTCAAATATCTTTAACAAAACATTGCTCATAAGCTTGGTTTGTTAGGTATGGTAAAAAAACGTTAGCAGCTAGTTAGGTATCATACAAAAATGGGCAGTAAACTTTAGCAAACTAGTGGGACTGCATGACTCAGTTCTGCAAAGGGCTCAAATACCTTGCAGGGGTGACTCTTAACACCCCAAGAAATAGGTAAAATAACCCCCAAAAAGATAGTAGACTATATGAATTATTAGAAAACAGTCATGCACAAAAGACTCATTAGGGTCACAGCGCTGAGAGGCCAAAGGCCTATACGACTCCTTAAACAATCTAAATCTACAATCTTAGCAAACTAGTTCGTAAGCTGAAGCAGCTTTCCAAACTAGTAAATCCATACAGGTGGTCTATTTGAAAAAAAATCTACTAAGTAATTTTTTGAAGTAACCAAAATACCTGTGAGCCTCTGGTATACTGCAACTAAGATATAGCACTACTGTAGAGAGCATTCGAGTATTACCTAACGACACATCAAATATTAGCACATCTGTATTCCAGAGATCAAAGATCAGGATTTTGGGGAAAATGGAAATTGATCAAATATATAAAAACCGGCAAAAGGTAGGTATATATGCAGGTTGAGAAACCTTTTTAGGCATTAAAAATGAATTCCATAAAGGAGATAATATACAGGACATTCTATTTAGAACATGAGAGCTGCATTTACTTTCTAGTAGAAGTGGCAACATTGTATTTTCAAAAATATTTTAGCTTAGTGCATACGTGTTTAACCTAAAAGAACCAGATTTGTAGTAAACTGTTACCTGATTAGCTAGAAACTTCTATTATGCCATTCACTGTGAATTAATTTTATCAGTGTATGACTTATTATAATAATCATAATATATACTGGCCAAAACTCATAAACTGTAAGAAATGGTAAAACACTCTCAATTTGAATGAGATGTCAAGCTTAAGGATTTTTTTCCAGTGAAACTGCAATAGAAATTTCGTTAACATTTTTGTAATGTAAAATCCCATGACTTAAAGAATAATATCACCACATGGAAAATAAACGAATATATGAAGATTTTATAATGACAGCCTTATATAAACGGTTAGTACATAAAACATAAATGAGAGTGATATTATACCTTCCGGGTGTAAACCTTGGCCCATAATGGGGCAACTGTGGGTCTGGACTAAGTTCCCGACCAGGGCTGGAACGGCTGTCGACAAAGCATCATGCAAACACTCAACAATCACAAATATAATGTTCTACTACTATTAAATTGAAAATAGTTACTAAATCAAACTACTAAATATCGAAAACTACTACCAAAATTAAAATAATGAAAATATACTGGGTGGTCCTCCGGGAGGTCCCACGATCGATTGCGGGAGAACTATCAATAGGAAAAACCTCAAAATTGGATATTACACTAAAGTCGTTGGGGGCCACAGGTTAAAAATATTTTCAAGATGACGGCAGGAAGTAGATGCCAATTCGCTTATTTTAAATGGAACATCCTGTATTTTATTGCAGTTTCGGATTCTACAATAAATTCTGAATAATTCTTGTAAATAATGTTCTATCATCAACCACCCAGAAGATATTTAGACTTTAAGATAAAATTTGACATTTACGGCCAGTCATAAAGATACTGATATTTTTATAAGTACATATTTCGTTACGATTTTTAGAATTATCTTGAAAGATATTTCACTTCATCTATTTCCATATCGAGACTAACGATAGAGTATACAGTGTCCAAAAAAATTCTTGAAATTTGCAATGAGAAATAGCAAAAATCTCGCGATTTTCAAATTGGAACCCCCTCTTTTTACAACACTATTGTGTTAAGCTCAAAAAGTCACTGATACTCTGTATGTAATTACCTAAACCTATATCAAACGGTGTTCATTTTATTTTGAAAAAACTTATTTGAAAGCCTGATATTTTAATAAATTTCCTACCATAAGCGTTAGCCATGGAAATAATTCGCCGAGTGTGTTTCTATGGAAACTTTTACAGTTTGTTGATCAACTAGCTGATAATGGCACGGTTAAATTACACACACGAAGATTATTTAAATTTTATTTACTATTTATGGACAATGTAATAAAGTAATTTCACGAATGTGAGATACATTTGCTGATAGATATCCAGATAAATAGAAACCGCCACATGAATCCGTCAAACGAATAGTAGACAATTACAAAAACTGCGGATCTGTCAAGAAAAAGGTGCAGAGGGCTAAACCCGTTGTTGACAACAAACAAATCGAGACAGCAATTTTTAGGTATTTTGCCATATAACTTTATATAAAACCATCAAACAGATAATAGAAAATTGAAAAAAAACAAACAATTCACACACAACATGGACTGAATAAAATGAAACAAAAATTAACGTCCTAAGTGTTCAAATTGACGTGTCAATCCCTCATGTGTGGCCCTTATTGAATCCGGATCCAATTCACGAAATGATTCTCGAACCCGCTGCATGCAATCTTCTTTAGTAGAAAACTGCAGTGTTGTAGATTTTATTTTTTATAGTACCC
>OZ023264.1:128006261-128051261 GCA_964006375.1 Tillus elongatus
ACATGCTGTGGTAGTCTAGGGGTTAAATGACTTGCTCATCAGCGAAGGGATGTGGGTTCAAATTTCAGTGATGGCTGAATTTTTTTCAACTTTTTTTTAATACTTTTTTCTTGTCTGATACAATTTTAACGTTATCTGATCAGATTATGTATTTTCAATCATTGTTTGCGACCTCTTGAAAAAATTACTAACGAACACTTTTAAGCCTTCTATTTAAAGTTGTAGCACTTAGTTGGTAAAACTGTGCCACAGTTAGCACATGTTTTCTTCTCTGCAACCGGTTTGAATTTTTACAGCATCGCCAGGCTCTCTGTGAAGCCACAGAAAAGGTATCGACTTCTGTATTTAGATCAGATTTTGAATATTGTATAATTTATTTGATTTATTTTTATTAGCGAATGTTCTTGTACAAAATGTTCTTTCAATAACGAATTTTCTTATAAATGAATTCAATCAATTCTCATTGAGGCAACATTTGTTACAAAAATGTTGTATGAAAAATTATTCAACGAAGTTTTGATGAATCATCTTTTAAACGAAATTTGTCGAAAATAAGGTTTTAATGGATTTACAAATACCTGCAATGTTGACTATAGTATATTTTGCTCAAACTGTTAAGTTTTTTCATAATTCATTAATTGTTGCTGCCCTTACTTGGTGAAATGGTTCCATACTATATACATATGTAGAGACTTCTTCTGTGACTTACAGGTGCCTGTTTTCTTCTCTGGTTTCACCTTTTACAGCTTTGTCCTGCTTGACGATGAAGTAAAAGGTGAAACCAGGTGAAGTGAAGAAAACAATCACTTGTGTTTTATTCAGTGTTTAATTAAAATTTAAACATTTGCTTCTATATTTACCATTTATTTTGAGCTGTATATATGTCTCCCCTTGTGTTAAAATTATTCACATTACTTATTGGTACATAAACGCAAAATGCATTATTATCAATATACAGTATACTCTCGATTATCTGGGCTAATAGGGAGATCAGCAACACATTTAGTTAAAAAACATAAATAATACAAACAAAATAAAGTTGACACACACACACACACACACACACACACACACACACACACACACATATATATATATATATATATATATATATATATATATATATATATATATATATATATATATATATATATATATATATATATATATATATATGTATATATATATATATATATATATATATATATATGTATATATATATATATATATATATATATATATATATATATATATATATATATATATATATATATATATATATATATATATATAGGGTGGCGCATTGAAAACGAAACAGACGGATTTGCGTCCAAAGAAGTTTTTTTTTTTGGAAACGCTGAAACACATCAATTTTAATATTGAGGGGGACATGTTTTGACATAAAACTCAACTTTGCCAAATCAACCCCTTAAGGGTGGTGATAACAGCCCTTACATTTTAAATAGTGAAGATGGGTCGAGTGTTACATCATTTCAAAGCTCTTTCTTTTCTGATTCAGTACCCTAATTTTTCTGGAAGTTTGATCAACTCGTTTAAAAATTATTCACAGTTGGAGTTTAAAAATTATTCACAGTTGGAGTTGCAAGAACGTATTTCATTCATTGTGATAAGAAATGCACTGATTAGTCAATTTTCCGTTGAAAAAAAAAACTAAAAAACAAAATCAAACATTCAAAAATGTTTATTCAGTTAAGTAAGTGTTCAAATTGTTGACCACCAGCTTCCATACAAAAGTACAAATTTTGTTCAAAACGAGCTCTGACATTCTGAAGCATTTGTGGAGTTATTAGACGGCATTCTTTAACAATGCGTCGTCGTAATTCTTCCAGAGACTCCGGTTCTGTTGCGAAAATTCTACTCTTTAAACGGCCCCATAGAAAGAAGTCTAAAGGAGTTAAATCCGGTGATCTAGGGGGGCACTCAATAGCACCTCTACCTCCAATCCATTGCTCTGGAAACTCTGTTCAAAAAGTCTTTAACACGTTGTGAAAAATGCGGAGGAGCTCCATCTTGTTGAAACACTAATAGATTTTCTTGATAGCGATCATCATTTTCAACAATGTCAATTAGTAGAGGGTAAACGATATCTTCTAGTAACTCCAAATATGTTTCGCCACTCAAATTGCCATCAAGAAAAATTGGTCCGATTAAACGGTCTCCAAAAATGCCAGTCCAGACATTCAATTTCTGTGGAGTTTGAGTGTGGACTTCGTGAAAATTTCTTGGATTATTATCTGCCCAATAACGACAATTATGACGATTGATTGTAGAGTTTAATAAAATAGTACACTCGTCTGAAAAACAGATATTGAACAGAAAGTTTCCGTTATCAGCTATTTGTGCAGTAATAACTTCACAAAACTCCAGCCACCGATCAAAATCATCTTCATTCAGTTGTTGTACAAGATGAATTTTATACGGGTGAAATTTATGATGCTTCAATATTCGCTGAATAGTTCTTCTTTTCATGTTTGAAACAGTGGCCAATTTTCTCGTGCTCAAAGTTGGGTCTGCAGCAATTTGTCCTAAAACTTCAATCTCATAGCCTCATTTCTAAACGGAAATTCTTGTTCAGGATCCGTTTTTTGTTGGCTACTGAACCACTTTGTTGAAACTTTGCAACTAACTCCAAAATGTATTTTCTGTTAACATGTCAGTTCGGATGTCGTTCATTAAACAAATTTGCGATACGGTTGACACAGTCATCGTTTTTGAAAAAAAGAATAATTATTTCAACTCTTTCTTCTACAGAATACACCATTGTGAAATTAATTTTTGGTAGTACTATCAAGTATCAAACCGACCGATAAACTGAAATAATAAACCGCATTTCTCTCATTCCGATAATAAATGTTTTGATAGTGAACTTTTTGTTTACAAACCAACAAAACATTGACTATCAGCACATTTCTTATCGGAATGAGTGAAATGCGTTTTTGCATCTTCAACTGTGAATAATTTTTAAACGAGTTGATAAAAATTTCACAGTTTTATTTTCTTCATGATTTTTGCAATATAATAATTATAATAGGCAGACCCATACTTAGAGGGTCGTTAGTTTTTATTAGGGATATTAATTGTATTTGTGCAAGAGGAATAGAAATAAACTAAAATTTCGATCTACTCCTGATTTGAAATTTTGATCCACTTCTCAGCACGGATAATCTGCAAAACAGATAATTCGCAGACCAATAATCCTGAGTATACTGTATTATCAGCACAAAACAAATACAAAAAATGTGTAAACCAAATTGCATATATTCTGTTAACCCTCACTTTTTAAGGCTAGTTCACACACATATAACATTTTTTTGTTTGTTTGAATTCAGTGACACTTTTGGTGACAAAATTGCTATTTGCTCTACTTTATTCTACACACACACAATAAACTGTAAATATGATTTCCCTCAAAAACATAAAATACAAAAAAGATATTAATGGAAACAGAACAAACTGGTGTTAGTAAAAGATGTGCTAAATAATGTATAAAGTGAACATTAGTTGATAATGAATGACAAAATTCTAACCTTCCTTTATGGGACAGAGTATCCCTAGATCCTTTGAAGCTAAAATAAAGAATTTAAAATAAACAAAAGCAAACTAAACATTTCTCATAACAATTTTAATAAACACAAATAAAACATTTCACAAAAACAAAATTTCCACAACAGTTAATTCAAATCAGAAACTTTTTGCTAAGCATTCAACTTAGGATATCAAGATTAGAATTTTCAAACTGTTACATGACATTCTCATTCCGTTTGTTATGGTGAAAGTACAAAACATAATAGCATCTACTTCAATTTTGATTTATTATTAATTAATTATGAAAAAAAAAATCCAGATAAAAATAAACAAAGAATACACTTTTGTCGATGTGTTGTACCTTTAAACTGTTTTACAACTGAGAAAATCCATGCAAAACCAATTAATCGATTCCCGGCCATTTTCTAGTTAGGTACTGTTTCTAGTGATGGAGTTGGATCCGGCCAATCTGGCCCATTCGCTGGATGTCCACATTGGCCGGATCTGAATCCAGCCTTTTAAAACAGGAACTAAGACAAAACTTGCTGAAAACAGCAACGAATTTTTCTATGTACTCCACCACTCGAAAGGTGATGTCTCCCTTTTACAAAAAATGATGTTATTCATTGTAACACTGTGCTCTCCTTACTTTTAGTGTAAATAGTGTCATCTATTGTTAGATGGCTCAATTTTAGGTAAGTAACTATACCGTGTGCACTCAGTTACAGGTCCCTGTTCATAAATTCTATATGGATTAGTTTTTGTTACCTACGTTGGGTAGTTGAAAGCTGTAACTAAAAATTTAGAAACAGTCATTTTTATAAAAGGTAATTGAAAGCTTTTAGGATCCAGTTCTGGTTCCGGAATTTCTAGGAAGGGATTACCGCTCCAACACTAGTTTCTACATAATATCAATATGCTCTGTCAATCAGTAATCTCAGAATCATGCAAAATGTCCTAAATCCTATAACTGAACTAGCGAAAAAAACATTTAATTGATTCCTGGCTGTTTTCAACTTGGGTATCATTACGGTATAACTTTCAGTAATCTCTGAATGATACAAGACATCTTAAATCATATATTAAATGAACTAGCAAATAAATAGGGTACTAAACCAACTGTAATAAATACAAAATTGAAATAAAACCTTATCAGTATAGTCCCACAACAAGTTGTTGTGCAATGTATTAGGTCTCAGACTAGCCTGCAATAGTAGACTGAAGATCAATCAGGCTTCAGGGGCCACTGCAAAATTCAGGAGATTGTGAAGGAGCCCATGCTTGAAATGAGGTCAGACTTCGCGAGCTTGCGAATCTGCAGGTAAAACAACTTTACAGTGGAGGGGCTACACCAACAAGCGGATGCTCATAGCCACAGACAGCCAGGCAACCCTTAAGGCCCTAAGTAGCCCCCGGGTAAATTCCTGGCTGGTGAGTGAGTGCCGAGACGAGACGAGCGACCTGGCTGGGCAGAATGAGGTCACCCTCATTTGGGTGCCGGGTCACTCAGGTGTCAAAGGCAATGAAGAAGCTGACAGTCTAGAGAAGAGAGGGTCAGCAGAACAATTTATGGGACCAGAACCGACTCTGGGCGTGACAAAGAGCACTGCCAGGGGAGCCATTAAGTCCTGGGTCAGAAACCAACACAAGGTGTACTGGGCAGACTGTTCAGGGCTCAGACATGGGAAGTCAATAATTGCAGAACCCAGTTCAAAGAGAGCTGTGGAGCTGCTAAATCTTAGCAGAGGACAGCTCAAAAACATAACAGGTCTCTTGACGGGACACATGGCCGTCAAGAAACCCCTGCATATAATGGGGCGGTTCGAGGGGGTCCTCGCATGCAGACTGTGCGGCGAGGGGGAGGAATCAGTCCAGCACATCTTGCCAGAGTAAAGCTCTGGACCGCAAAAGACAACTGATCTACGGTCAGTCTAGACCGGAGACAGAGCAATATAAAACTTCACCCTACCAATCGCTGTACAGACTAGTTCAAGGCACAGTGATTTTGGAATGGGTGGAGCAAGACTAAGGGTATGCACAATCAACCAAAGGTTGCAGTGCTATTGGGGCGGCAAGGTCGCGGACGAGCCCCGAGGGGAAAAAATCTATAGGTCTGAATTATCAAATTGAAATTGAAAAATATGATAATGAGAAAAGATTTTAAAACGGCATAGGCTATTCACAAAAAGAAAAGCAAACGAATTTTACTATTTAAAAAAAAGCCTCTTAATCCCTTAACTTTTTGTGCCAACTGACATCAAGCCCAAGTGTTTCCAAGTCCTCTATTAATGATGCAATGACGCCTTTTATGCACACAATGTGTTTTGTTGTGTACACATTCAAATAAAAATATATTTTTTTCACATAGTCTGAAGACCAAAGCAAATGGGGGGTGTGCAGGAAGTAGATCAGCACTACTAAATTATCTGGATTCCTTGACCCTCACCAATATTTCTTTTGTTCACCTCTTCTGTGAAGGTTGTGGCAATCACAAAAATTCAGAATTTTTTATACCTTATAGGAAACAAAGAACAACCACATATTGAATGAGTGACTGCAAATAATTTGCCCAGTATAAAATCACTAATTTGTGCCTGCACAGTCCGTATTTCGGTAGGTGAAAAGGATATTGAAAAAATAATCTACTATAATAGCAAAACAGAAATAATGCATTTATGGAGAAGCTAGTACAATTAATAAACAGGGCAATGACTAGCAATTAGGTCGCGTTCAATCCAGCCTCTTACGCAAGTCGACAATTTTCCAAAAGATCAGGTATCTGAGTCAGTGCATTGCCAGGCAGGAACATGAGCTTTGCTGTTTTGTTACTCTCCATACACAGTTGGCACTGGGTTTCTTCTCTGAGCACAATTCTGTGCAGGTGATTATGTCTTGGATACAGGCCGACCAGAGTTTCTAGCGGTTACCTCTTCAACACTAGAAGTTCTTTAGCCCTTATCTCTGGGAGGCCCTTTAGAGAGAGCTAATCCAAGTAGGTTTTGCCATTGTTAGTGTCTTTGCATCAGTCTAGTGCACAAAGATATGCTCAGTGCATGTGGTCTATTATAGCTCGCTTCAGTACCCTCTTTGGCAAGAGCGGCAGCCACGATTTCGCTTAAGTATTTAAAAAATATGTTGCTGTATTTGAGGGTTTTTGACAAATTACTGGAAGCAGATTTTGCATGAATGCTTCTCAACTACAAACAGGAATATAGTTAAAATATGTCTTTTATTATCTCAAACGAATCTCAATTTATCCTATAAAACACAGGCTAACAAGGCTGCTATTTCATGTATTAAGTAATCACAAACTAAAACTGGGTAATGCAAAGATTGTAAGAAAACCTCTACTGTACATAAGAAGGTGAAAAAAAATGATAACTTTTTGTTTGTCCATCCTTATAATAAAGAGAATGAGAAAATGTTACAGTTAATATACAACGTGTCCATTATAAAAGATTGCCCCAGGATTTTCTCGAGAACTGCTAAGAATTTCGAGAAACCCACACACAAGTGGCAGCTTTTTGGAAAGCGCATTTGATTCCCAATTAAAAGCCGCAATTTTAGAATCTACCAGTTAGTTTTTTAGATATTTGCTTTTAAAACTTCGAAATAAAAAAAACTGAAAGAGTAGTTTTGAAAAATTATAAAATCTTTGGTGGTCGCTCGATATTAAAACAAAAACTTAGTCTTGTGTGTTCATTGATAAATTGCATGAGTTATAAGTAAAAACTTCTGGACTCAGCAAGTGCGTTATGGTAGTGAATTTTCATTTAAATGTTTTTAATAGCAAACATGGTTTTTTTAAGAAAGCAGGCATCAATCTATATAGTAGAAACAATGTGCCATGTTTCATCAAAATAACTTTATTGTTTGAAAATGTACAAAAATTTCCGAAAGTAAACTTAAATTGTTCCCTGGTCAACCTTATAGGTTAATAGCAAATTGAGCTATTCAAATTTGAAGGATTTTATGAAAATTCGCTATCATAACGCACTTGCTGCGTCTTGAATTTCTTTTCTTACAAGGATGTATTATATTTCGATGGAAAATGCAAAAACATAGGGCGTGTCCGATAAAAAAAATAATAATAAAATAAATTGAATCACCAACGACTTATGGGCCACCCTGTAACTGTGGAAATATTTTTTAAGATGTAGCTCAAGACACCCTATATCTAATGTATACCATTTTTTTCGTAACTTGCATAATAACGGATATATTGAGCTTTAAAGATTTTTTACAAAAATTTGACAAAAATGATAAACAATAAACTCTCTAGCCAACACTACTGCCAAAGCATCAGAGAAAGGGTCTATTTTAAATGAATTTTCTGGGAATATTTTAGTAAAATGAAGGACAATGATGATTGAAACTAATAATGTAAAGCATTCTTCTTGAGACATTTTCTCTCGATAGCTCATATTAATTTCAGGATCATTGCCTAAATATTACCAATTTTGACATTTTAAATCGCGACTTTGACGTTTTGAGGAAAACCCAAATTTATTTTTCTTTAAATGCCTGTAACTTTTTTGTCCTTCAACCTACAGAGCTAAATTTTTGTATGTAGCCTACCTATGACGATATGAATCAGCGTTGCCCTTACTTTGTTAATTCCGGATATATATTTTTTTCGAATGAAAACTCAAAATTCTCCCGGAAAACCTCGTCCGATTTTCTTCACTAACGAACTTATCCAAACCATTTACAAAAGGAAGGTATGTGCCAAATTTTATCAAAATCGGACCATTATTTTTTGAGTTATCGGTGTGATACATATACATATACATATACATATATATATATATATATATATATATATATATATATATATATATATATATATATATATATATATATATATATATATATATATATATATATATATATATATATATATATAAACATATAAAAATTGAAACTGACCCCGGATATGGGTTCTAGGGGTCCTAATTCGCGCTCATTTGCTAAAATTTTTTCAAAATTCAAAAGTTGGGATCTCCCCATTCGTGAATTTTTTCTGCGAAAATTCACTAAAATGATGAAAATCCATAGGTAGGTTTAAGATCATTTTTTGGCATCTAATAAACTAATCGGTACATTTTAAAATTGCAGCTTTGAATAGAGAATCGAAATAGTTTCCCAAAAAGGTGATACTCGACCTACTTACCCTATTTAAATTAAGGGGGTAACAGTTCCCCCACTCACTAGGGGGTTAAATGCTACACATTCTATAAGGTTGTGACCCCCTCACAAGCAAAAACTACATGTTTTAGGGTTTTTCAAAATTCTCAGCAGTTCTGGGGTACACCCTGGTGATACCTTTATAAATGGACACATTGTATAGTTTTTTCTTATTATGTACTGATTTTGTGTTTCTGATTGAATGGAAATGGTAATGAAAATGACACATACCTTTGCTTACGACCAAGAGAGCCATAGTGATCAGGTGACGGTTCACGAATGTCATGCTGTGATCCTCGACTGGTGATGGTGCAAACATGACAAGCAATAAACATAAATTACATGCAGAACATAAAAAAAAAACACAAACATGCTCAATATAACAGAAAAAGCAACAACTTGTGAACTATCATAGTGCAGTAGAAACTTTATAGGAAATTGATTTTCAATACAAAGTTCAGAACACATAAAGCAACTAACTTGTGAGCTAAAGTGCAGGTACAACGTTTATCAGAAACTGATTTTAAAACATTCAAAAACAAATGCACAAAAAATACCAGCAAAAAACAGGATTATTAAATATATTGGTGATTTGTTTTACACTGACTGGGTGTGCAATTACTTTAAACACCAAAGAAAGTGCAAGAAATTAAATCTGGTGCTATAAAATTATCAAACTATACTTACACAGGTCCCCTTGCTTTTCCAAACTTCTTTGCATCTTTTGTACCTTGTGCTGGCTTGACTTGTCTGGCCTTGCATACCCTATCGACTTCTGGCTGACGTTTTTGAGTATTTTCCATAAATTCTTTGTGATCGGCAATCAGTAGTTCCGTTGCAGGTATATCCATTGGAAGTTCTTCACGTTTCAGAGCAATGAGAGTATTTTCTAGACCGAGAAGCCATTGTATTAGTTCTTCCAAGCATCCGTCCAAATCACGTAATGACTGCATATGCTCTGATAATTTCTGATGCCTCTGCATCGCCCATTGTGAAACTTCATCCCACCTAGACTGGATTACTTTAATCCAATTTTTAATGACTGTAATACTATCAGGATGTGCTTTGGCTAAAACACTGTGTGCTAGATCCAGTGTTTGATCCTTATCACGTTCTTTCTGCTTAAGTTCAGCACGGAATCGATCGAGTGCTTGTAATTGTTCATACGCAGCAGCTTCATCTTCGGGTGCATTTCCAACAAATCTTAGTTTCATTTCAGCATCGGACAACCAGTCTAGCAGCATGTTAACTGATTTGTGTAGCCGTTCAGCTTCACGTAGTGCATCAGCGAGCCTGTCTGATTTATGATGGGATAATTTAGACACGGTGTTCCACAGATCACTGAGTTCATTTAGTTGTGACCTAATTTGATTTGCATCAGCTCTTGTAGCCTTATTTTCAAGTTCTTGGCCAGTTCTCATTACTGATTCCATCTGTTCGTTGCGTCTTTCCAAATCCTTTTCGAAATGTCTATGGAGATCTATTAAATGATTTACAGTATCCAAATCACCATGTACTGGGCTATCAGACGATAGTTCTTTCTCTGCTTTCTTCAGCCACTGTAACAAAGCAGCGATGGCATCTTTGTATTGACCAGAGTACAATAAAGCTTCCTCCAATTTTCTTTGCCTATCGACACTCTTATTACAAACAGATGTCCATTTATTTTTAAGATCAATAAGCATCTGCTTGATAACGTGCTCATCATTCTTTGGCGCTTTTTCTTTGAGCTGTTTACCCGTTTTCATTATATTATCATAGGAACCTTGCTTGGCAGACAGAGCTCGCTGAAATTCTTGATGTTTGGCAAGACGGTGTTTAATTTGTTCTGGATCATTTCCAATAGTCTCAGAAAGGAGATCATCAAGTGAAACTTCAGTTTCATCTAACCAACTCATAAGACCTGACCAGGAATCATGGAATTCTTTTGCCTCTTTGTAACCAAGATCAAGAGCTCTGGTACGTTCTGCTGATTTAGATGCAACTCGTTCCCATCTGTGTTGCACACTTATTAACAAGTTCTTGATAAGGATTACATCCTGTTTCTGAGAGAAGTATTTCAAGTGAGTTCCTTTTTTGTCCAAATTTAACATTACCTCTCTATGGGCACTGACATCTTTCTGGAATACCTTGTGTTCTTCAATTTGTGACTGTATTGTATCAAGAACCCTTGAGACAGGTTTCAAGTTGGTGAGATGTTTCTCTGCATTAGTGAGCCAATCGACAAATGACTGCAATGCTTCGTGGAATTCTGTTGCTTCTCTAAGAGCAATTTCAAGCTTAATCTTTTTATCATTAGCTCGTGCAGTTACTGAATCCCATCTCTGCTTCAATGTACGTAAATTGTGTTGGAGGTTTGATGCAGTGTTACCACTCTTCTTAAGATATTCCTGGCCCTGTGCAAGGACTGTTTCAACCTTTGGCCTATTGAGATCGATTTCGTTGTATATTTCCATAAATCTTTCAAGTTGTTCACTTGCAGTTTCAGGAAGTCCACCAACCGGTTTACTAGCTGCTATTATACTATCCACATCACCCAACCAAGCCAAGAGGTCTTGAATTTCGGCATTGAACCGCTGTGCATCTGTCAAGGAATCTTCTAGTTCTCGTTGTCTATCAGCCGCTTTCTGCATAAGTGCTCGCCAACTCATATTAAGTGTGTTCAACTTTTCTAGTGTCACTGACGCCTCATCTGTGCCTAATGATAACGCGAAAGTTACATTGATTTAAAACCAACCAAAGCATTATACTTACCTTCACCACTTTCTATTATGTGTCTTCCAGCATCATTTAAAGTATCTACACTTGTCTGATGGGCTTGAATATCATTTATTAACACCTTCAGCTTAGCTAATTCAATCTCCAAAATCTGAGGATCACCAGCAACAGGTTTTAGTTCATCAAGAGTCTTATCGGTTTTCTCAATCCATACAAGGAGTTCATTAAGAGCATGTTGGAACTGTCCAAGACGAAGTAGAGCATTTTCAAGTTGACGTTGACGTTCAACAATTCCTCTAAGGAGGCTATCCCAACGTTTATTTACAGCAGACAAGGGTTCTTTAATTGCAGCAGCCTGATCAGCAGATGTTCTTTCAGTTAACTCTTGTGCTTGCCTAAAAGACAATATTTTATATTAATATAAAGCACAAAGAGCTGATTTAAATAAACGCTGGAAGCAAAAACACTGCGAGGAAGCTGTTCTGCAATGCAACTTTTTAGAAGTGAAGTGTGAACAAGGTCAAAAATTAATGTTGAAAGGATAAGCTTTATATTTTTTATATTAAGTAAGTTTAACTGTTTAGAGGTATAAATATAAATAAATGAGCATAGAAAAACGAAGCGTTTATGATTAGAAAGAATTGGTTCTGGATTGGCTTCATAATTCGTGTGTAAATAAACACAGTGACCATGAATGTCTGGTGTTAAATGTTATTGACAAAAAGAGCATAAAAGACAAATAGAAAAAGTGACAATTCTATTTATAATCATGAAAAGAAAATGTTACTTCTTGACATGTTACAAAAACCTTGTTCAACTCCGTAAAGCAGCAAAGACCCCTATCATGCCATGGTAGCTCATTTGTTATTTAAAACATATATAGATGAAAAATTTTTGGTTGCATGCTGATAAAAAAATAAAATTTTATATGAAGTGAACGATGAAAGACAAACAACGATTCAAAGCAAGCTTTTCTCACTGCATTAACACAAAAAGGCTTGCACCGCAGTAACATAAATTATCTTGCCTGATGAGACTCCTGTAGATCCATCGGAAAGGAACAGAAAAAAAAATAGAAGTTAGTAAACTGCTTCCTTAAAATAACTTTTTAAAAGAATTACTGAGTACATACTATTATTACAGTATTACTTGAAAGTATTTTATAAATTTACAAGGTAACAAAAAAAAACCATGTAACTTACCGATTAAGAGCTTCAACTTTCACCATATGAGGATCAACTTCATCCTTGAAATTCCTTAACTGGTCGATCTGCCTCTTTACTGCATCAATATCTGAACCAAGTGGACCCATTTTGGCGAATTTAATTTCTGCCTTTTCCAAAAATGCGAGCAAGTTCTAAACACACAAACAGTTTATGATTAAAAAAATGTTTATACTTTTTCCCTGTATGTCATACCTGTAAGGTTTCATGGAACTCCATTGCTTTCTCCATGGCATCGATAAGATTTTCTTCACGTTTAGCATATAATGCAGTGATGTTATCCCATGCATGGTCGAGATCTTCAATGTGTTTCTTTACTTCTGGTTTATCTGGTTCGCCACATAACTTCATCAACTTCTGACCAGAAACACGCACCTGATCAACCTCGGGTTTGGTTTGATCAATTTCTTGTCGAATTTCTTGCAAGGCGACTTGTTGCTGTTGAATTGCTTTAGGTTCTACAGCAGCAGGCTCCTGGCTAACCAGAGAATCCTCCAGGTCCTTAAGAGTAGCCATAATAGCGTGCAACTCTTTCCAGAATTTTTTAGCAGCTTCAAGAGCATCTCCCAGTGATCTTCCTCGATCATTTGTGGCTTTCTGGACTTCATCCCATAAGTTTTTGAGCTTATCAAGTTTACGTTTAATATCCTTAATAGCGGGATCTTGTTTGTTACCCGCTTTGTTTATCACATCATCAGCAGCACGTTTCACAGCTGCATATGCATCCTTTCTTTTGTTCAAATCTCCAACTAATGTTTGGTTATCATCAATCTGGTCACGTATCTTAGGTGGATGGGCTGAAATTGGTTCAAGATTAGCTACTTGATCAGCTGTGTTAGATAACGCTCGCAGCATTCCTTCCAATTTGTCTGCAAACTTAGAACTTTCTTGTAATGCTTGTTCTAGAGCTTGTTGGCGTTCACGAAGTTCTAATCGGAGAGCACTGTAACGTGCATTATCGCTGTCAACCAGTTCTTGTACTTTAGCACCATCATCTTCATTGCAGAGTCGAATGAGTGCTTCTCCAGTTTTGTTGAGTTTATCTATGAGAGGTTTATGTTCGTTGATTGACTGAAGGAACATTTCATTGCGATCTTGTTGCTGTGCAATCACATCTGGCCTTAAAGCTGGCATAGATAGCATAGAGACCTGTTCTTCCATATCATTTAGCCAATTGCAGAGTACACTGTGGGTATCATGGAAATGTTCAGCAAGTGGTAATGCTTGTTCCAAGATACCAAGTCTATCAGAACTGAGGGCAGAGACTGCATCCATTGTTTCACGGAGATCCTCCATTTTTTCGCGAATAAGAGAAGTATCCTCACTTGGTGGGCTCTCACGTAACACCTTTTTGGCAGTAGATAAAACATCTCTTACTCGACCCTTCTGACTAGAAATGTCATCGTTCAGAGCTTTATGCTCCTTAAGTTGTACCCGAATAAGATCTGGTTCTGCAGAAGGTCTTTCTGCATCTCTAATTTGACCTTCGACTTCTCTAAACCATTCCAGTAATTCATCAATATCAGTCGTAACTTCCAAAGCCCTTTGTTTACCCAAATGGATTCTTTCAGCCCGTCTTTGTATTTGTTCCGCAATAGCATCAAATCTTCTGTTGTCTCTTGTTACAAGGCCTTCAATTGTTGAAGCACCTTCACCTGGGCTAGCTTGACACAACTGTGGTCCAAGCAAGTTAATTGTTTCCAGTACAGGTCGTAATTCTTGTAAATCAACTTCCAACCTAGCAATTTCAGCTTCTTTTGGCTCTGCAGACTGTAAAACAATTTCAGCACCTTGCATCCATTCAACTAATCTGTTGTGGTTATTGTGGAAGTTCTGAACAAGTGGTAGCATTCCTTCGGCATGTTTCAATAAATCTGCTCCTCGTGATGTAAGTTCATGATAACGTCTCTGAAGAGAGTCAAGTTTGTCCTTCAATTGCAGGGCTTCATCAGAAGAAATATGACGCATCAATTCAACACCTGCATCTACAGTTCCATCAACATCTTGCTGACGACCTGCTATATCTTCAGTTAGACCCTAGAAATCACAAGCACAATTAATAATAATAATGGAGTTTATTTGTGATCCATACAGAATTTACTATGAACACATATATACATATATTTGTGCGCGCGCGCGCGTGTTTATAATAAAACCACTAGGCATACATCATCCACTTTATCTTTCTATGTTTACGATATTCCAAGAGGTTCATGCAAACTAATTTCGGACGCGGAGGAGATCTGTAGGCACTCAGTATTCTAACCCTTTCCTTGCTAAGGATGATTTCCAGCTATATTCACCTTACATGATTCACATTGACCGTACTGTAGATATAATTATATGCAGATTTAAGATAATTATTTGAACACATTAAACTTAGTTAACAAAGCAGCATTCTAACTTACCGTTAGATCATCCATTTGTTCAAGTAGTTTTTCAGTATGCACAGCTAACACTTTGTACCTTCCAAGCCTTTGTTCCATAGCATCCATCCAGGCAGCAAGATCTTGATAAGTCAACACAAGATGTCTTAAACCTTGCCTTGATGCAGTAAGCAATTGTCCAATGTGTTCACTGGCTTCAACTAAATTTCCATATCTGTCAGTTACTTCTTGAAGCTTATCAGCAAGTAATGCTGCTTCATCTTCTCCCACAAGCGACATCAAGTTGGAAGCAACGTCAGCTAGTTCTCTAAAGTCGGGTTTCTTGTTCAAAATATCATTATGTAAAGCCTAAAAACAAAAAAGAGTAATTATGGAGAGGCACAGCAAAAGTCTTTAACTTTTTGTATAATGCATATTGTATTATCTTAATAAATAAACATGCCCACATTTTAATTGAAAAAAAAAGAATGAAATGAGGACTTACATCATGTTCCCGGATTTTCTGCTGGATCTTTTCTTCATCAGTTGGTATCACTTCCATTTCTTTGATAGTCCTTTCACTGTGGTCCAACCAATCTTGTAATGGACTCAGTTTATCTTGGAACTCTTTAGCAACTTTCATGGCTTGTTCCAGATCAAGTGTTCTTTGTTGTGCACCTTCAGTAAGAGCATCAAACCTGCCAATTAAGTTCTTTAGTTGTTTTTCGATAGCTTTTCTCTCTGCTGGTTCTGCTTCTTTTGCAATCTCATTGCCCATACTGAATAAAGATGACATTGAGTTTTGTCGATCTAAGAGCATCTTCTTTAAGAATTTCTGTTCCTGTAATTGTGCCTTTACAACTTTATAATCTGCTGAAGGTGGTTTTTGATTGGCTACTAGTTCTTCAGTATCTGTTAGCCATTTGGCTAGGCCATCCAAAGCTTCTTGGAACTTACCAGACTGCAAAAGGGCAACATCAAGTCTCCTTTCTCTGTCATTGAGTTTCTCTTTAAGGTCATTCCATTGTTCGTTCATTTTCTCCAGGTCTTTCTCTAAAACTGTCGTATTTACACCTGTTGCTGCTGATTGTATAAGACCCTGACCAAACTTGTTACAACTGTCAACCAATTTACTCAAGGGCTCAATGGTATGTACTCTAAACTTCTTAAAATCTTTTTGCTGAACTCTAATGCTTTCAACATCTGATCCAACTGCTTTCAATTTACGTAACTGTTCAGATGCACCTTTAACATCATCTAAAACAGTGGCATGAGACAGATAGAAGTCCTCTAATTTCTTCAATGTGGTTTCTAATTCTTTCTCACGATTCTGAGCACGATCATCAAGTTTCCCAAGTTGTTTCCTCAGATTTTCAACTTGTTGTCTAGTTTGGGCAGTGTCTGGAGCAAATCCATTATCGACAAGTCGCTCACCAGCCTGTATAGCACTGTTGACATCATCATTGGCTTTATTGATTTTACGAATTAAAGCACTGACTTCATCAATCTGGGAACGTACTGTCTTGAAGTCTCTACCAGGTGGTTTCATATTATCTAGTTCTGATTCTAAACCAGACAGGTCAAGAGACAGAGCCTTGACTTTTTCGTTGAACTGAGTGACTGCTGTAGCTGCAGACTGGAGATCAGAACATCTGTCATCAAGTTTTGCCTGTAGGTCATCTATTCTGTCACTAATACCATCCACTTCATCTTGCAAATGATTTGCATCAATGCCATTTTCTGCGGCTTGGTTAACTAAATCAGTAGCTTGCTGACGACATGCTTGAAGTGGTTTCTTCAGTTTAGAGGTTTCATCTCTCAGAGCTTTGATTCTATCCAGAAGTTTGGGGTCACGGGCAGCTCCTCCAAGAGCATCGTGAGAGGCTAATTTATCTTCACATCTTTCTAAGCCATGCTGTAAGTCTCTGAGATTCTCATGGAAATCAGCAAGTTTACGTGACTGATCTTCTAATGCTTGTGTGCGTTCAATAAGATCATTGTTTAGTTTATCCCATCTCTCTTTCAGGTCAGCTAGTTCATTTTTCACTACCTCCTTATCAATATCGCAGGCAGAATAGAAGGTGTCACCTAGAGAGCGTGTATTTTCATATTCACCAGATTTCTTCCACACTTCATTACGGAATGCCTGTAATTCTTTGATCTGTTTTTCCATATGCTTTTTCTGGAAAGATGAAGGACGGAGGCCATCTAATTTATCTTCAGCTTGACGTAACCATGGGAGGAATGTTTCTAAAGCTTTGTAGTATTTACGACAATGCTCTTTGCAGGTCTGTAAGCGAGTTTGCCTGTCAACAGTTTCTTTACGTAATTTATCCCAATGTTGTTGGATTTTATCTAGGTCTCTTTGTAGATTTCTGGTGTCAGAGCGATTATTACGAGCCAGCATATCTCTACCTTTATTGAGAAGCATTATGATCTCATGCTCTCGAGCTAAAACTTCTCTGTAAATTGGTTCATGATGGGTTACTTGTTGTTCTAATATATCTCTATCTGCTGATATTAGGAGACGCTCTGTAAGTGAACCGAGTTCGTCTGATAACCAACCAAGTGTTTTGGCACATGAAGCTTCGAACTGTCGGCCATCACGTAAAGCACCTTCCAGCTCTGCTTTCTTATGATCTAGTTTCTTTTGCAAAGCATTATATTGTCTTCCCACTGAAGCTAATTTAGCTTGAATGTCTGCACGGGAAGCTGGATCACTGAGAACATCACAAAGTTGGGCTCCAGCTGTTTCTAAATCAGCCAAAAGTGGTCTTTGTCCTTCGAGCTGCCTCTCAAGATTTTCTATACGTCTCAGTTGTTCTTCGGGGTCCTTATCTAGTGGTAATTCGTCTAAATTGTCTGAGATACCTTGGAGAGCATCTCTTAGTCTTATAAGTTGAGCGTCGAATTCTCTGCTTGTATCAGCTGCAGCACCAAGCGAATCTGCCCGTTCTTCTAATTTGCTTAACAAGTCTGCCCAGCGTTGCTGTACATTAGCCAACTTGTTGTTAATCTTTTGGCCATCGGGAGATCTTGCATCTAAATAGGACAAAACTGAATCTCCAACATGGATCAGATGTTGTAAGTGGGGCTGTTGTGAACGGAATTCTTCTCGTAATACTTGCACTTGCTGTACTTGAGATTGCACCATTCTAGAGTCACTTGAGATGGGACCCAATACATTTAACATACGTTCCTTGGCTGACAGCCAGTTTGAAAGGGAGTCATGTGTATCATGGAATTCTTTCATATCTTCCATAAACTTAATTCTATTCTTCAGGTGATCGCTGACACTCTTCCAGTGTGAAACGACATCTTCCAATTCATCATTAAGGTTGTCAGCACCAATAGCACCAGGCTTGCGTTTCAACAGATCTTTAACTTGTATTTTTGTTGAATCTAGTAGTGACTGTTTTTCATACATTTCCTCCAAAACTTGTCTAATTTGTTTGTTGAGTTTATCAGCTTCGTCTTTGCTGTTTGGAACAATATCTTTAGGTAACTGTCTTTGTACTTTATCGAGGAATGAACTCAATGTTTTCAGGTTTTCAAGGTGTTTTCTAAGTTCTTCACGAATGTTATCAATTTCGGCCTGACGATCATTGATTTTAACACCTAAAAAGGAATATCTATTATTGATTTCTGAGAGCTGCTGTTGTACTGGTGAAAGCTCTTCCAAGTTGAAACCATCTTGGCTAGATCTTCTAGATGAGAAGCCACTTGAGCCACCTGTTGACAATGGACTTAATGCTTTGTTTGGGGAAGGTGAGCGACCTTCTTGAGAAGGACGACGTACAGGTCGTTTGGTTGGACTATATACTTGTGACCGCTTGTGTGAAGGAGATTCAGGCCTGTCTCTAATGAGATTATCATAGGCATTTCCAATATCATTAATTTTGTCTATGGTTTTAGAATAATCTTTATACTCTTTAGCAATGGGCTTAAGTTCCTCATTTTGTTTCTTGAGCACCTCCATATCAATTGCTACAATTTCAAGACGTGACACTTTATTTTCCATTCGCGTCAACCACTCGATTACTTGTTCTTTTAAATGTTCATATGCATTCAGTTGCTCAGAACGCATCTTTGACAGCTTTATCTTTTCATCCAATAGGTTACTTAATTCACGCCACTGATTTTCCATTGCTTTGATTCTGTCTCTCACATTAGCAGTGTCTGTAACATCACGTTTGTTCACAAGGTCTTTTCCAGTCTGAACTGTCTTGTCGAAGAGATCTCGTTTACCATCACGATTCGAGGCGATTTCTTTCATTCTAATTGAATACTCTTCGATTGATAATTTCAAAAATTCTCTGGACTCAATGAGTTCCATAATACCATTGTACCACTGTTCAAACTGAGACGCCTGACTTATGAATGAACTTAATACGACATTAACTTCCTCTAGGAATTCGCCACGTTTTTGAGCTCTATCATACAATTTTTCAAATCTAGCCTTCACATCATTTAACTTGGTTTCAATTTTCTTTGCTACTCGTGCATTACTTGATGAAGCAATCAATTCGCTAGCTGATAAGTAAACTGAATCAATTGATGAAATATGGGTATCTATATCAGATTGGAAGACACGGTGTTCACGTAGCTGTTCTTCAAGTCTTTCTTTAATCAGAGAAGCAGGTCTTTGCATGTTCTTGAACTGATTTTCTGCAGAATTCAACCAAACAATTATTCCATCTAGAGCATCTTGTACACCCTGAGACTGCACAAGAGCAGTGTCTAATTCTTGGCAACGATCGGCTAAAGCACTACAAAGTTGAGTGTATTTTTGTTCTAATTCAATACCAGGAGTTTCTATTCTTGCAATGTCTGCAGGAGAAACTTGACCTTCAAGAGATCTGAGAAGATTATGTATAGCCTGTTTAGCATTATCGATCAACCTTCCATTGGCAACGAACTCGTTATTTAATGTTTTTGCCCTTTGCAGCTGATCTTCTACAGACTTGGGGTCTCCAGCAATTGGCTCGTTCAGTAATTTCTTCGCTCTTGGTTCGGCATCTTTAAGCCATGCCGTTGCCTTGTCTAGAGCATCATTGTATTCTCGCTGTCGACCTCCAACTCCGGAAAGACGGTCAGACAAGTTGTTGGCACGATGAAGTAAATCTCGATATTGTTGTGTGACTAGAGAGACTTCACTTCGAATTGGGGATTCTTGTGCTGATAATGGCTCAATGTGAGGTAACCTAGATGGTAACGATGTACGGAAGTCATTCAAAATGTTAAGGTATTCCTGAAAACACAAATAAAAATATTCACATTAATTAAAATACATAAAAAATAAGCGTTTAGAGACAGTCTTACTTTTCCTTCATCCATAAACTTCTGGGCTGACATAGTAATAAAACGCAAGTCGCCTTGGTGAGCAATCACTTCACTTACAAATTCTCTTGTGCTATCAGCGCTTGAACTCAATTTCTGCAAGTCACTTAGAGCACGTTCTTTGTCTTCTAAGATTCTTCTCGCTTTACCTAACCAGTCAGAGAAACTATGTAGTTCTCCTTTAAGTTTTGAAAGGACATCTCTTGCGGATGCCATGTAGCGAAGGAGTCTTTCAGTACGGTCGACTGATTTATCATAACGGGTCTTCAGATTTCTTCCGTTCTTCTCTAAGGCTGATACTTCACTCTTAGATAATACATCACCTGCAGTGAGAACCAATTGTCTTATTTGGTCTCCGCAATGGGAAACTTGACTAGAATGTTGTTCCAGATCATCTTTAATTTGTTTTAGGATATTATACTGATTTCTAAGTTCTTCTTCAACTTCGTGTAGTACATCTTGGGAAGCAATACGATCTTCAACATCAGAGATCCAGCGCAAAAGTTTCGATAAGTTTTCATCACACATCTTGTATTTCTCTTCAACAGCTTGCTGTAAAAATAATGAAATCACTGAGTGAGTTTATAAAAGAAGCGTTATTACAATCATGACAAATACTTTATTTTTGTTTAAAAAAAATGTGCTTAGGATTCAAATTTTGACTGTTTTTATATCTATCTATATAATAAAGAACAGTTTAAGAAATAATAACAAAATCATAATACCTGTCATGACTCAATGACTAGAAAACTATATATGTATTGTGATTAAGAAGAAATAGATATATGCCATTAAGGCAGACTTTAGTTACCACATCATCTATTCAAAAGCTTCCAAAACATCTTGTTTTTAATTTTGCTGAGTTACTGAAGAAGGAAAAATTTACACCTAGTGAAATTTAGAAGACAAATTATCAAAAGAGACAAGCACAAACATTTTGCTAAATACTGTATTTGTACTTAACCAAAACATTTTTTGTATCTAATTAATGAACGAATTTATGTTATACCGGACAAACAAACAAGTATAAAATTACGATAGGACAATAGGAGGTGAAAAAATAAGGCTAACAAGGTACTGTATTGCACCCTGCACACTATAATCAAGGGTTATGATAAAGTAATGCACAAAATTCAAAATAAAGGTTTATGATCGTAATAACAAAGAATGCTGAAATACGTGAGTAGTGTTATAGGACCCATTTTAAGGTATTTTGCCCCATGTATTATGGGAGTTTCTTCAAACTATATTGACCTTGAGAAAAATGGTCACAATGTATTTCTTATGGCATTTGTTGAAAGAGTTTGACCTTGACAAATGTGTGTGTGTGTGTGTGTGTGTGTCCCCGTCGCTTTTTATAATTGATCACGTGATCAAAGACTTGACATGGGGCAAGTAGAGCGCTGGAAGAATGATTAATTTTTGCACAAGCAAGACAACCAAGACAGAACCAAGACAACCAACCAAGAAAACCAAGACAGACAACCGACTTGTTGGTTGGCTATCTGTCTTGGTTGTCTGGTTGCTTGTGCAAAAATTAATCATTCTTATATCAAGTTTCTGATCACATGATCAATTAAAAAAGGGGCCGGGCCACACACTTGGCGACGAGCATTTGTCAAGGACAAACTAATTCAAGAAATTCCATAAGAAATACATGACAACCATTTATTTCAAGGTCAACATATTTTTAACAAACCCCTATAAGAAATACATGAGGGAAAATACCTCACAACAAGTCCTATAACACTACTTACATGAGTTTATAAATTAAAAACTATTTATTTTAAAATACTTATGGGTGTCATATCAGTTGTCCTGACAACAAAGTGACATTACACACCATTTCTTAAATAGAAACGTATGCCTTTCTTTACATAATTGAAATTAGGAATGTGATGAGGTGCTTTAAAAGAAAAAACACTTATTATAGAATTTTTTCCACACATTTTGAAGGTGATAAGATTTGAAAAACATTAAAGTAAACATTATTTTTGTGATGTTCAATAACAGTTTGGGATTAACTCATATAATAGGTACTGAAATTGTTGCTCATGCACAAGTTGGCAGTGTCGGAGACGTGAATAAACACGTTCAACGGTATGTTGAATGAGAGTGGAAAAAATTAATTCTATTTTAGTTCTTATCCTTGTTTTTAAATCGTCTATTGTAAGTATTAGGTCATTTTTTTATTGTTTTCTTTAATTTATTATCATTCTGTGGCCAAAGGTATTTCCGATAGCCATCTCAAGCCAAACACACACATACACACACGTTAGGGCAGTTCATGCACACCTTATTTTTGAAGTCGCCACACAAAACAAATTCCAGTGGCGACAAATCAGGTGAACTAGGTGTTAATTAAATAGATCCTCTGCTGCCTATCCATCTATTATTAACAACTTAGTTGATGACTCATGTTTAGTTCATGAATCAACTGGCCTTGTCCTGTTGATATTTTTCCTTTTGGAACAGTCACTATAGTTGATTAATGAATCTTGTCATTTAACAGAATTTGTATACTGGAGAGGTGTGCATTGTCTTCGGCCTCTACTTAAATCTTCACACTGCTCATCTCTATTTAATGAGGGACGAACAAACTTTAACACCACCTGTTTCATTAAATTTTGCAGCGACGAACAGATTTTAACACTACCTGGCTCATTAAATTTTGCAGCAAGTGTGTTTACCGTTAAGGGTCTTCTTAGACGTCTCTCGATGTGTCTCGTTAAATAAAGCACTACCTTCTTCGTGGTTTCGCAACCTATCACCATACCCCACCACCATCAGTAATCTAATCAATTCTTTCTTTTTCACATAAATGTAACATTTTTACTTTGACAGGTAGACTTCAAGCTAACAAAATATATCACACATGATACTACTTATCAATGACGCAAAGATAAGAAACAAAAATAGCCTGTATTAGTAATTATAAAGGGAGTAGCGAAAAATCTACTTGGTTGAAGTTGCCATCTGAGGTGCATTCAATAAGTTTAAGTCACCCAAATCTTATTATCAGTAGTATTAACAAAATTTATAAAAATTAATAATTTTCTCTAATAATTTTGTTCATTTGCCGCCTCAGTGGCAGATGCGGCTGGGCGACTGAACGATGCTTCAATTAGGTTAAGCCGCGGTCGCAACTTGGTGGGTGGATGATAGAAGCCATCATCACACATTACAGGTTGTTACAAATTTCAGTGCTGTACTCCTTTGCCAATGGCAAAGTTGCCGAGAGGGTAAATAAGCTCCCACAATTTTTTTTTGTGAAAAAAAAAAAACCTCATTGACTGGCGCTGATTTCAATGACATAAAGAAATGCATACTTTGCCCTTTTTAAAATAGTGACATATGCCACTCCGTCTTCATGACAACTGATATGAGTGTGATAATTGTTTTAAAATAAATATTTTTTAATTGAATACCTCACGTCTCAGCGTTTTTTGTTATTATGATCAAAAATCCCTATTTCGAATTTTGAGTGTTACTTTATCATAACCCTGGTTTTAACATAGAAATTAAATAGATGATGTGCCACTTTTCTTTAATTATTATTGCACAGTGTTGCCAACATTAAGCAATAACCCTAAACCTAAGATCTCATGCATTCTAAGCGCACACACAAAATGAATGTTAGGGACTAAACATAACAAAAGATGTGTCAATGTTACCTAGGTGATAAAACAAAAAAGAAAACCTGAAAACAAACTAAAACATTTTATGAAAAACATAACATTGAAAACAAATGTAATTTAAAATCAATTATGAGAATATTTTGCTGCAAATAAAAAGAAAGTGACAAATTGCAAAATATAAATGTAGTATTATTTTTTAATATAAAAGTACAAACGCTTGGTTTTATAGACGTCATAGCACTAAGTTATATACATGGTACATAAAACCGCAGTAGATTGTTGGCATCCAAATATTATAATTAGTCATCAGTGCAAAAGTCAAAAAGACACTGCCTACTATGTGGTCAATAAAATATCTGAAAATCATAAGAATGTATTGCAGCTACTTTTAAAATCGCAAACTCATGTCTTGCTGTCATTAGTTGTTACTTTGATGAGCTTGTCTACAAAATGACCTAAAGTATGATATGACCATTATTTCTCTAATGAACAAATGCGAGATATGATTTACTCGTATGTGCAAGCAAATTTTAATGGATATAAGGCATGCAGAGTCTATTCTGAAAATCACTTAAACAGAAATTCAGATAAGAAATTAGTCAAAAATTTCTATGACCAATTAAGGGAAATTCGTCCATTTCGTTCAAAATGGGATATTTACGGTCGTCGAAAATATTGCTTCTGATCAAGAGGTTTTCGTTCGTGTAGCAGATGATCCAAAAATTAGTTTAAGAAGAATAATATGTCAGTAGATCGTCGGTTCTGGGGATATTTGATGATGAAAATCTTTATTCATATCACTTCACACCTGTACAGAATGTATTACCAGCTGATCTACCAGATAGACTACAATTTTGCCATTCCTTAAGAAACAAGCAGAATCCAGATTCACAGTTTGTGAATAAAATATTTAAAAACCAAAACGATAGAAGAAGTCGCATTTAATGTATTGGAGTGCCTTTAAATCTCCATTCCGACAATGGTCGAGAGTTTGTTAGGTCAGTTCTGATAGAAATGCATGTACTGTGGCCTGAGGGAAACATTGTTCATCAGAAACCAGTCAAGGATTAGCTGAGCGTGTGAATAGAATTATTGGACATGTTGGGGGCGTGGATGGATGAAAATAAAATCAAAGACTGGCCTGCAAGAATTACTTACAGATGAAGCTACCTTTACTTGCTGTCGTGTATTCGATTTCAAAAACAAACATATGTGAAAGAATGAAAATCGTCATGTTGCAGTAGAGCAGCGTATTCAACATGAATTTAGGATTAACGTTGGTGTAGAGTAATCAGAAATCACATCTTAGGCCCGTATAAACTACCACCAAATCTGAATGGAAATTCCTGCTTAGATTTTCTACAAAATATACTGGAAACCAAAATAAATGCCACAAAAATATAATCGGATACAAAATAGTTGCAGCATTAATTTAAAAAGCAACTAGAAAAGTACATAGAGGTTTGCTACGTTATGGAAATATCAAACTGGTTTTTGAAAAAAAAAGCTCTACGAGGAGGTATCTGAAAGAAACCGAACTGATGTTGTGGTAGACGGAGTTTTTGTATTATCGCGTTCTGCTGCGTATAGAGCTACCATTCCCGAGTCAGTAAGCCAAGCACCGTCGCTAAAGACGGTTCTGTTCAGCTTGTGTGAATTTTTTAACGAGAGTTGTTTTATGTGCTCGTCGTTTTTACAATGGCTGATTCCCGATAACAATGTGCGGCTTCTTGCTCAGAAATACAACAGAAACTACTCAAATGTTAAAAATGGCGTACAAGGATGAGGCTATTGGGAAAACTCAAGTATTTTAGTGGTTTTCCTGTTTCAGAAGAGATGAAATGTCAATTTATGACAAACCTCCCTCTGGCTGGCCTTCCACAGCTTGAACCGCTAAAAATGTTTTTAAAAAATCGCGAAATCCTCCGGGAAGATTGACCACCAACCACTGATGAAGTTGTGGAGCTGTCTGAAGTAACTCGGAGTTTAGTTAAGCGATTTTTAACGGAAGATTTGGGCACAAATGTGGCAGCCACCCTTTTCATCCCCAAATCTCCCGTTAAAATTAGCGGAGGTGAACTCAAAGTCACTCCAGAAAGCTCCACAAATTCGTCAATGATCCGTAGTCGATCTTCCAGGACGATTTCGCGAATTTTTTCAATATTTTCACCGGTTCGAGCAATCGATTGACGACCAGAGTGAGGTTTGTCATCAATTGACATTTGACCTATTTTGAAACAGGAAAACCACTCAAACACTTGATTGTTCCCAATAGCATCATCCTTGTAGGTGATTTTTAGCATTTTAAGAGTTTCTGTCCGTTTTTTCGAACAAAAATCAAAAATTTACGACCACGAGTTGTTCACGAGAATCATCCATTGCAAAAACGACGAAGCCCAAAACAACTCTCTCTTTAGCGACCACGCTTGGCTTACTAAATCGGGAATGCTCCTAGCTGCAGAACGCGATACTACAGAAACGCCGCCCACCATAACGTCAGTTCGGTTTTTCTTGGATACCCCCTCGTAATAAAAATTGATTTGGGTTGTCTCAATGTGAAAAGATCTATCCAAAACTTTTGGTCAACAATTTTGAGTTTACTATAATTTCTTATACTTCATTTTCTGGATAAGAAAGTAAACATTAATAAATTAGTACCAACAATAATTATTTTTAACCAACTTGTGGCTATCGCATAATGGCAAACACTGATTTAAAAATATCTACCGAAATACACGAAAACCATGACTTTCAGAAATCTATTTATCTACGCAATCATTACAGTAAAAAAAAATGGATGTGGTAAGACTTGGGAAAATTGAATGGTAAAAACAAAATATACAATTATTGTTATGATATCCAAATTAGTCAGATAAATGAAAAATTGAGAGACGTCATGATTTTATCTAAGATTTTAGCCTTTGAGCTTGATTTTTCGAATGGTTTTGTTTCCAAAAAATGAATTCTGATCTTGTGAATTTCATTATTTATGTAAAAGCCAATTATGCCCTCCTAGTAGAACTGCCCACATTTACCCATTTGTTGCAACAGTACTTTTATTTACTACTTGATTAAAAGAAAAACAACTAAGGAGTTAACACAATAGTACTATCTCTCGGCAATGCAAGTAATCTAGATCCTTATACACTTAAAACAGACACATGGACCTACAGAAACAACAAAGATATTCCAGCAAAAATCTTTATGCCACCATTTCACAAATCAAGTGTGTGTGTGTTTATTATAATGTAGGTAAGTGAACAGTTTTATCAAACAATAATCAAAATAAAAAATCAACAAAAACTTTGCAGCAAAATATTCATGGAAAATACACAATACTTACTTCTAAGTAATCATTATGTGTTTAAACAATGTTACTTGGTTACTTAATTAATCATTACAGTTAATTTTCTAGTAGACTATGCATATATTAAATATTTTATTAGATATTTTTTATATTATCAGGTAAGAAGGGTGAAAATGCTGGAACTTGGTAATACTTAGTAAGTACACACTTTCTGAAATTCCATATGTTCCAATTCACAAATAAAATCAACTAAAAAATTTTTACTTTTTCTAATTTAAATGTAAAAAAAGTTAGTGTCTAAAATATTGTGACATAAAAAACAAAAATGTGTCTCCGTTGGTTGTGTGTTGAAAATGTTTTGCAAGTAAGGTACAGGTGTTCTACATAAAATGGACCTCTCCCTTATATCCCTTATTTTATAGACTACACAGCTAAAGAAGCTCTTATCTTGTATAATTTTTTATCAACTTTTTAATGCTGGAATCAGATATTAGACCTAATCGTATATACAGGCTGTTCGGGTATATAGGTTAGGTTCCAAATTGAATACCTATATACACAGTGTTTGAAGAGTCGCGTTCACTAGAAGCTTAGGACCTTTTAGTCGGAATTCGAATGGGGAAAATTTTGGTTTGGTCTTATTCGGAATCTAGTGAAACTACTTTGGAGTGTATGGTACTTTCCTTTATGCCCAAATTACCATGTGCTTCGTTATTTTAAATACAACAGCCTATATATTTTTTGATTTCACATCGAATTCTAGACCAACCTTAATAAGGCAACCATATGTCAAAAACGCGACGTTTTAGAGTTATTTTGATTGTTTTGACTATATTTTTTTAATGATAGTGATATTGATATTTTATTCGATATAAAAATTTCACACTGTATTATACAAACAAGGCAAATCCTTCTGGTAGTATTAAAACACAATTTCAACAGGATGTTTTCCTAAACATCCAACTGCCAAATTATTTTATGTCTACTGTCACAACTGTTTTTGCCTGACTTTAAGTTTCTCAGCAGTTCCATTTGCCATCAACAGTTCTGCAATAGCCAAGGACATAAATGTTTCCTATAATATAAACATAATCGCTTTTACCATCCCAATCTTCGCAAAAAGCTTAAATTATTATTAAGGACATAATTTTGACATTTAGTTTGACAACCAATAAAAAAAATATAATGCGATACTTGAACATGTAACGCCCTACACGTTTCTCTTTATTTTCCACTGTTATATTTCTAATCATAGACATCATTGTCATCTATGACGTCATCACTTTTGTCCATCGAATAACTGAATACTCTGTCGTTTAATACAGACATTCTAAAATCTAAAATTAACGTGATTCTATGTTCTACTATTCTAAAAGTAACTGACGTCACTTGTCTCCGACACCGACAGCTATAGATACGACGAAAAATTCACCAGGTTCCTCTTTGGACGTTTTTTAAAACAAATTGTAACATCTAGTGTGCAGAACCAGCAGAATGCTGCCGTAGGCTTGATATATTAGTTCCGTCCAGAACATTCCGTTTGGAGCATGGGGCAAATGTCTACAGCCCCATTAGCAACACCGTTCGGAGCAAGGGGGAAATGTCACCAGCCCAGAAGTTATCACCATTTAAGTAGGGGGCTAATGTTACCAGCCTCGAAGACAATACTATTCAAGATGAGGGCCCATGAAGCTGCAGAATACCTTCAACTCTACAGATCAGTGCCTAGCTGCGCCCATATCGTCTTGAGAATTTTTACCAGCTCTGAGTGGTCATTTCGTTCTCGAAATAAACATCCCCTACATGGCAACACCCAACGCTAAGTAAAATTGGCTTAACTAGATTATTTTTCTTCAATTTATACCGCAATTTACATTTCACTTTATATTTCAATTTATTTAAAGGAATAATTGTCATTTTCACAGTTTGTCATCAAGTATCATTTTGCTTTGTTAACTAATTACGTTGGCAACTATTTTGTTTTACAATAAATGATGTAAAACATACCTCCCCCTTCCCCCTCTCTCTCGCTCTTTCCTTTATATGCAGTGCTACCCCACAACAGATAACAATGGCGAGATTCACCCCCTATTTAATTTATATCTTATGCTTAAGTTATAACTTATATCTGATCTATTTATTTATTATTATATTTTAATGACTATAAATGGCAATAATTTTTTTAGATTAGCCAGTCAATACTAGTAGCAAAAGAAAGTTATGAACACAGTATTATTCATGATTTGTTTTTCCTTAATACCTTACTGATTTTCTTTTGATAAATTTGGGGGAACTAAATAAGTCAAAACATAAGGGGTGGCACATTTAATAAAGCAATCCTAAATCCTTAAAAACAATTATAAAACTTCGTTGCTTGTCGAAAATCATTCACCTTTCAAATGGTTTTGCGCACTGAGAATAAAAAATGTGCAAGTGGTCAACCAATTCAAAATAAATTTAATCAATTGTACTCCTGCAAAAGGGACACACTTTTGGCTAGTTTTACGCTTTTTTTTTGCGTAATTTAGTTAATAACTCACTATGCTCTCCTGACATATCTATATTAAATCATAAAATCTAGCAGAAATATCCCATCTTTGTGCCTCAAACTGCAGCAAGACTCTTACCGGCTAACTTATTTTGGGTTCTGAAGAATCGGAATGCTTGCACTCTTTCCATTGCTGTTTGGTATCTGGATCATGCTTCGTCCATAGTAACAAGGCGACCCAAAAAGTTTGAGGCATCTACAAAATGGTGGCACATGTCCTTCGACACTGTCAAAAGAGCTAGCTTCTTGACAGCGTTCAAGCATTTCAGAATCCACTTTGCTGAAAGCTTTCCCATTCCCAAGTCGTGGTGAACAAGGTGAAACACACGTTCATAGAAAATGTTCAATGTTTCTGCTATACATTTCAATCCAAATCGTCGATCTTCTAAGATCATTTCATGGACAGAATCAATGTTTTTTTGAGTGGTCACAGGAATTGGTCGTCCAGAGTGGTGATCATCTTTGACATTCGATCATATCCTTTTAAATTCCGCAACCCACTTTTTAATTGTAGCATAGTTAATTCAGAGTTCATAGTCCTTTATTTCACCATTAAAAGATACATGGTACGCCATACATTACAACCCATATAAAAAAAAAAAATTATCAAATAAAATAAATGGCTACGGAGGTTGACAATAGTTCATATATTCCTCAATCGTATAAAAAGTTTCAGTCATCAGGTACATTTTGACACTCATTTTGAATTTTTTCCTGTTGTTTATCTTTCCTATATGAAGTGGAAACTTGTTGTATAACCCGATTCCTGTGTAATTAATTCCATGCCTGGATGCTCCTATGCAGTGGTGTTGCAAGTTCATTTCTATGATGCGTGTTATAGTTATGGTATTCATTGTTTTGCATTCTCTCCTCTTTGGTATCCCATATATGCAGAATACAGGTGAGAATGTATTAATTTACTACAGTCAGTATTTTGTGTTCATTGAAAAGCACTTTGCGGCTATCTAATGGACCAACATCACTTAAAGCTCTAATAGCCTTTTTCTGCCCAAGAAGGACTCTGTAAAGCTCATTAGATGAGCCCCAGACCACAATCCCATAGCAATAAGAGTGAAAATATGCAAAATGTGCTACTAGCTGGCAGGTAAGTTGAACACCTCATAAGCTTTAAAATTGCATATACCACCTTCAACAGTTTAGACCATAAATATTCTACATGCTGAGGCCACTTGAGATAGTTGTCCAACATGACTCCCAGAAACCTCACAAGCTCCACATTACCCTTATTTCTTATGCAAAATTTGATTATTCTAGTCTTATCATCATTCAGCAGCGGTGCATTGCCAAAAAACCAAATTTTCGCTTGACAAGTGCTAGTTAAAGTCTGTTCGTGGACTTCTTGGTCACTTCTAGCTCTATTGATGAAGCTTGCAAACATGTAGGTTCCATATGTTTCAATACTTGGAAATAGGTCACTGACATAAATTATAAAAAGGATGGGACCCAAGATAGATCCTTGCGGTACCCCAGCTTTCAAACACACACTACTAGACAATTTGTTTTTTCACTTGACCATCTGCACTCTGTTATAGAGGTACGACTTGAACAGATCATATAACAAACCCCTCACACCATAATAGTAAAGCTTATCAAAAAGAATACTGTGATCCACAGAATCAAAGACTTTACTTAAGTCTATAAATGCAATTTCTACTTTTTATTGCGAATGAGAATGGTCACATAAGGTTTCTACTATATCAGCAAAACTTTCTTTGCACGATAACTTTCAAAACATAAGTAAATAAACGCTAATCGAAATTATTTGTTATAAAAATGTAGCTATTTCTTAAGCATGCTGTTTTCGAAATTTCACAATCATGTGACTATTCGACTTTTTAGTGTCAAACTTTGACAGCTTATTTATAGTTGTTACCATAGCAACTAAGTTCAATTTTGGTTGAATTTCCAGGCTTACTAGATATCAATATACTCTCGTGCGGTTAGGTACAGTATAGTAGAGTATATTTTTTTGGTCAAATTACACAGTATGTCAATAGAAATAAGTTGCAAAACTTGTGGTGTATTTCGACATGATCTACAAAAGCGTTCTAAAAATATTGGACACTGCTACCTATAAAAAACCCAGGTTGGACACTGTGATTGGAAACTGAAACAAAAAGCAGGATCACCCCAAAAAACCACAAAATAATAACAGAGTGTTTCGCGCTAGTTTAGCGACAGCAACTGATGAAGACAAATTCGTTGTCGAAATACGCATAACTTTCTGTTATTATTTTATGATTTTTGGGGTAATTCTGCGTTTTGTTTCACTACTACCTACATCCGCCACCCTATGAATATCAGATTATAACGTTTTGGATTTTTTTCATTCTGATTTTTCCTCTTTGTTCAAGAATATGATTTTAGCATTTAAAAGTTTGAAAAAATTATACAAGACGAGAAATTATCAAATTCACAATAAGAAACATAAGAAGGATTCCATTTTACACATATGTATGTTCTACTTAAAGCAGGCTAAAATCATAACATATTTGCAGCAATAAAATGGAAAACATGGAATTTCAGAATTACATGATGATAAAGCAAATGATGCAAGCTACATTCCTTGATTTTTTTTTAATTAAAAATTTGTGCAAAGGCTCTGTCGAAAATGGCTTTTATGCACGATATGTAGTAGTAGGTAGAACCACCACACATAAATGCAAAGCTCCCAGGATTCAAGCTGTAAAAAATTATTGGATCAGTTTATTATGAATTTTGTTATAGATGATGTAAAATTTATGTTAAATCTGTTTAGTCACATAAAATGCTTTTAGCACAAATAATTGGCTAGAGGAGAAATTAGTTACAATAAGAATCAACACATGATTTTGTAGTAATGCAATACACTTAATAAGTAATAGTCTCTTATTAGAAATAGAAGATATCAAAAACAAAAAGTTTTCCTCATCAAAACAGTCTTGTTCCTTGTTGCTACTTTGTATTTTTATTTATTTATCTGAATTTATAATAGGTAAAATGTAGTCTATATCCCTAAAGTTGAAGCTATATTCTAAACTGTACTGCTATCGCAACAAATAATTTTTAATCTGAAACTACCAGGGTGTCTACATAATTTTTAAAACGCAGAAAAATTGAAATTCATAGACTTTTAAGTATGCATGCATTTATACGAATATTTTAGAAATACTCCTGCATCCGTTCGAAATTGATTGGCTTGACTAAATTAGTTTGAAGTTAACAACATTTATTATTGCAACAAACCATCAGGGAAAAAAGACTATGTGGTTATGAATTTTTGCGATTTTAAAACCGCATTTCCCAAGATTAATCTATTCAACACTTGCAACAGCCATTTCAATTACCATCTGGTGCCACAGAATTATTAGCAGCTCTTCAAACTTTAATCTTTTGACAGAACATACTTGAAGCACAGTTTATCAGTATTGAAAAATGTTGCCAGAATGCTAAAATTTTTTAGACTAAAAAACAGACTAAGTACTTTTCCTCAAATAATAAAATTAATGATGTGTGCACATACAGGTACGCCGAAATGATCTGACACGTTTCCAGAGGCCAGTGCTCAGCGAGTGGTGGGGGTATGGAATTAGGGTGGATTGTGTTGGAGAGCAAATTATGGCGTTTTCAAGTGCCAAAATCAATTGGACTGGGGGGCATCGTGCTTTCATTGTTGAAACGTTTATCGGCAACAACGAATCTGTCATTGCAACACAAAGAGCATTCCATGTGCACTTCAGGCTTCGTAGATGTGATCCCGTACCTACTCGAAACACGATTGTGATATACATTTGTTTTCCCCTTAGAGCTCGTCCGCGTCTTTGCCGCCCCGATAGCACCGCAGCCTTTGGCTTATTGTGCATGCCCTTTGTCTTTTCTACTCCACCCATTCCAAAATCACTGTACCTCAAACTAGTCTGCACAGCAATTGGTAGAGTAAAGTTTTATATTGCTCTGTCTCCATTCTAGGCTGACCGTAGATCAGTTGTCCTTTGCACTCCAGAGCATTACACTCGCACAATATGTGCTGGGCTGATTCTCCCCTCGCCGCAGAGTCTGCATGCCATGTCCCCCTCGAACCGCCCCATTCATAGATCCTTTCGTCCTACCGAGAACTCTGGATGGAAACATGTATCTAGATCTATTGGAAACACATATCTTTCAAATGATTGTGAAAGTATTGGAAAATGACGCTTCGACAGAAGAGGATGTGTCGTTTCAGCAGCATGGTGCTGCGTCAAATTATGTTGCAGCTGTGCGTGATCTTCTTAATCATAACTTTCCAAATCACTAGATAGGACGCATAAGTTTGAGTGACCTCCCAGATCGCCCGATTTAACACTCTCAGACTTTTTTCTATGGGGACACTTGAGGTCGAAAATGTATGCAACACGACCAAGCTCACTTGAGGAGCTTCGTCCGCGAATTGTTTAATAATGTCGTAGATAATGCCTGAAATGCTTCGAAATGTTCGTTTGGAAGTGGAGCAAAGATTTTATTATTGTATGGAAGTGGGAGGAAAACAATTTGAAGATTTAATCAAATAACATTCTTCTTTTTTCTTTGATATTTTGTCTTATTCTTTAATTGATGATTTTATTTCCAAACCCAAATCAAAATTAAAAGTCCTATGCTGTCATTAGCAGAATTGAGAAAGCTTTAAAATTAGTTGTCATTCAACATAGTGTGTCATTTAAAATTTAAGGGTACTTTACGTCACTGCCTAAGGGGTAGGTTCCAAGACACCAAAACTTACGCCATCATGTGTCCCCCTTGAAAAGAAAGTCAACCTGTCTCGGCTTTTTTCCTTTTTTTTTTAAATTCAGAGGTTTTCCAGGTGGGAAGTTCTAATTGGCACGCCTGTATGTGTCTTTTTCAAATATGTTGCAAAAAATTACGTATGAGTATGTAGTTATTTTTTTACTTCTCGTTTCATAAATTAATGTTATTTCAGTAATTTTCTTGTGTTTTTATCATGTCATGTAGGGAGATTTAAAAAAAGATAAATGTCGAAGTTGACACTAAGTTAAGAAATGACCTTAAAAGTCTTCACTGATAATTTGTAATTAGTATTGTCACAATTTTGCAACGCTTTAAAAAATATGCATTGACTAAAGTTTCAACTCTTTTTTTTGTTCTCTTAACGTCAGCCTATTTCCGCGACTATGGCCAATCACCGAGGCCAGGGAGGTTTCACCTCATTGTACTGGAAGTTTTGCCAAGCCCCTACCTTTCTGTAAGGAGGTTAGGGATCTTTAACGTGCCCAACATCGTATAGACACGAAATCGACGGCTCGACGCCCCCTCCGAAGGGCGGAATGTACAGACATTCAATTTGCTTAAATACAATGGCAGAACCTCGGTGGATTTTAATTTATGACAGTGTGTACAGAAAACTGAAAGGGAAACCATGGGAATCGAACCCAGTACCGTTTGTTTCAGAGGCAAACGTTCTTCCCCTGGACCACCGAGGCTCAAAGTTTTAACTTAAAAGTAGTAATTACTTAAAAGTACACTTGGAGAACCCAAATCACGACAAGACATTTTTAAAGACCTGGCGATCGTTTCACTAACAAAGTTACCGTCATCAGATAATGAAAAATTCAGATCTTTAAAAATGTGTTGTGGTGATTTGGGTTCTCCAAGTGTATTTATCAGTGCTCATCACAGGTTCTAATAATCACTTAGTAATAATTACTCATTTAATATTTTGATCATTATGTATAACGGATATATTCCTTATCACTATTAAATTTATCTGCAAATATTCAGAAAAATAATTTTAAAAAAATTAATATTTATCTCATTAAACTCAAAGCATCAAGTCAAAATTCTCAAGGAAACACGATAATTTTAGTGGTACTAGTTATGCGCTATCCATCAGCAATCTAAAATTAACTCAGTACACTAACCTCAGAAAGCTAGACACATTCAGCAAGGCTAATAAAAATGGCCTTGACAATATTAAAGCTATCAATGATATCTACCAAGTGTATGATTTTACTGATGAAACATGCTAGAAGCTAACAAATGTCAGTACCACAACAAAGCAGGTTACACAAATAAGCAGCCAACTATTTGATGCTCATAAGCGCGGGATAAGTTACTAGGTAAAAATTAGTTTAACAAACATAAAACTTACCCTCTGTTCTGCAGGCATGATCAAACCCTTTTCCAGAGCTTTGTTAAAATCGACATCTTTATTCTCAGATGTGTCGTGAATCCTACCACCTACAGGATCTATCAGTTTAGCTTCTACTGCATTTAACAAGGGGACAACACAGCCAGTTTCTGTGTCTTTGATAACAGTTGAAGAAGGATCAATCAAATTTTGTTGAATGGCATCTGTAAGTGTTAATCTCTTTCTGTCAATAATTGAAGTCATAGTGAAAGGATCACAGAATGCCCCAGTTGTAGGGTTATACAGACCATAAATTATGGATTCAATGAAAGTAAAACCTCTATTTGGCGTAACCAAAAGACCGGTGTCCAAAGCAGTTGGTAGATTATATAACTTAGAGGTTTCACTATCTAGGACATTGCCTTTGTCTGAGTCAACAAGACCTTTCCTGTATGCATCAGGCAGCTTAGCCAACCTCTTTTTCTTTGTATCTTTTACGAGAGCTGTATCAGGATCAATAAAACCTAAACTGATTGCGTCTTTAATTGTCAAAATTTCACTGGATTGTGGATCAGTGAACTTACCAGAATTTACATCTAAATGTCCCATCTCGATTGCCTGAATAAATGTTAAAGGTTCTTTTAAATATATCACAACCGTCTGATCATACACAACAATAAACGATTTAATTTTAGAAGTCTGAGTTTCAAAAATAATAGTTTTAGTTACATCAAATTGTTTGTTCTCAATTGCTTCAAGAAGAGTAATGAAGTTACCTGTCTGTGAATCTTTTGTCACAGCCATTTCAGGATCTATAAGCTCAAACTTCATGGCTTCATCTAAAGTACACTCACGAGTCTGTTTTGCGTCTTTCGCTGTGGAAGAATCAGGGAGCGTAGATTTAAAGAACTGTTCTTCGAGTGGTTTATCTAGAGTTACTATTAGGCCTTTTTCTAAAGCTTTATCAAAGTTATATGTTTTCTTTGATTTTGAATCTAATACTCGACCCTTTTCTACATCGATTTTACCATCTTCTATCGCTTGTGGCAAAGACTTGATACTATTGCTAACAGGGTCACGGAGACCTGTGGTTCTAACATCAATCAAATTTATCTGTAAGGCCTGCACAATATCGTAAAATTCACCATTAGTGGGATCTGCAAACTTACCCGAATCTGGCCTATACAAACCACAGTGTATTATTTCTTCCAAAGTCAAAGGTCTTCTTACAGTCACTATTAAACCTCTCTGTTTAGCTTCAAGTAGATCAAGAGTCTTCTGGTGTGGTAAAACATATAAACCTAATTCATCGTTAATGATCTTCGTCTCGATTGCTGCAGGAAGTTTGATATATTTATTTTCTCTTGTGTTTTTCACAATTGAAGTTTCAGGGTTTACCAACTCATTTACACAGGCGTCTTTTAAGCTATATTTCTGATTAGTAGCTGGATGAACGAAAACACCTTCATGAGGCTCATAAAATCCTAGCTCTATAGCTTCGTACAGTCCAAAATTGGCTGTTTCAATGTCAATAATTTTTCCGATATTTAACGCTTCTGTTAATTTTATTGGTGTTGCACTATGTGGTGGCATGAAGGTGCCGTTTCTTTTGTCAATAATGCCTAACCTGCAGGTATCTGTCAAATTAAATAATCTACCTTGCTTTCTGTCATAATAGCAAGGAAGAAGTGGATTAATAACGAACTTACGTATGGCTTCATGAAGGGTAATACGACGCTCAGTTGTGGGATCAATTATCTTTCCGGTGTTTTCTTCATACAAACCTTGATGGATAGCACGTTGAAGTGAAATGGCAGCTTTATTGTCAATTAATATTCCCAAGTCAAATGCTTTTTGCAAACTGATTTCATAATTTTCACCTTTAGAGAAATCCTTAACTCTGCCGGTATTACCATCAACATAATTATTGTGGATAGCATCGACAAGTGGAATTTTGCGCCACACTCCCGTTCGAGTGTCTTTCACACTAACTGACTCGGCATCAATCAGATTTATTTCTATGGCCTCAATAAGAGTTAAATAATTACCGGACTCTGGATCTAAGAATAATTGTGTCTCCTCATCATAGATTCCTTTTTGAATTGCTTCACTTAGAGGTATTGGTGGTCGAACTTCCACCAGGAGCCCACGTTCGAAGGCTTCATTGAAGTCAAGTGGTTCGTTTCTATCATTAAGTATATAACCTTCCTTGGTGTCTATAATTCCAACATCGACAGCTTGTTCAAAGGTAACAAGTTCTTCATCGATGGTAACTAATGTGGATGACGTGTCAACATACCCACGATTTATTGCACTCTCAGCTCTAAGACGTTCCTTACTTTTAGGATTAATAAACTTACCTGTGGCTGGATCATAAAAGCCTTTGAATACCGCTTCAGGCAGTGTTATCTGGCTCTTGTATGGTACAATTAAACCACGATCTTGTGCATCGTAGAAGTTCAATTCGGCATTTGTTACAGGATCAATAGCTTGACCTTTAATGGGATCAATAATACGCAAACTAATAGCATCATTCAAGGTTATAATATCATTAGATCGTGGATCTTTGACTGTTAGAACGTTGGGATTGACAATGCCACCTTCAATGGCCTGTACAAGTGTCACATTAGCTTCATTCACGGTAAACTGTCCTGTCTTAGGATCATACACCTTTTGTGCGAGGGTTTCTTGTAACGACCAAGGCAAAACGGTACTTAAAATGTATCCTTTAAGATAAGCTTGATCAAGAGTTAATAATGGACTTAATAGCACTCCCTTTTCCGTGTCTATTAACTTGTTTTGAATGGCCTCATGTATTTCTAATATTCTTCCTCTCTTAGCATCTTTGATTCTTGTGGTGACAGGGTCTACAAGTTTATATTCAATAGCCTTTTGTAAAGTGATTTGCTGGCCTGTGATGGGATTCAAGATCAAACCTGTTTGTGGTGAATAATAATTCAATAAAATGGCCTGCAATAAATTGAAAACAACTGGTTTTGACTGGATTAAATTATGATCAAGTGCCTTATCTAAAGGCACCAACTGACCAGTCTTGGTGTCTAACATTTTACCACTATCTGAATTGACTAATTTATTTTTAAGAGCTTCGTCTAAAGTTATGAACACATTTGATTTGGTGTCTTTTACCTCACTTATTTTATCATCAATAATATGTCTATCAACCGCTTCTGATATTGGCAACAGTTGCTGAGTCAAAGTGTCTTTTATTTTACATGTTTGTGGTTCAAACTGACCCCTGTGTATGACTGCCTGTAAAGATACTGGCCTTGGAATTGCTAATACATATCCTTCTGAGAAAGCTGCAGGAAACTGCATAGTTGCCTGTGTAGCCGTGTTAACTATGAGACCCCTCTGGGGGTCTACTATTTGTTTGTCAAGTGCTTCATAGTAGGGTACAAGCTGCATATTCTTAGGGTCACGTATTGTTACAGATTTTGGATCTACGATATTAGATGTTAAGGCTTTGATCAGTGGTATTTGTTCACCATTATGTACTGTGACTTTAACAGAAACAGGATCGAATCTATCAGTGCTGGCAATTTCTTCTAGTGTTAGTGGTTTGTATTTTTCTTTTGGTTTATCTGCAACATGGATAATCCATTTTAATTTAATAGCCTCAAAAAATGGAACCCTTTTACCTATTTTTGGATCGACCATATATCCAGAGTGTTTGTCAATTAAAGGTCTAGCAAAAGCTTCATCTAAGGTAACGTATGTTGGGACTTTCTTATTCAAATCTTTGACTAATATAGTTTTTGGATCGAGTATTTCCAAGTCATACAAAAGCCCTTCCAATGTGATATATTCGCCTGTATAAGGATTCATGAATCGCCTAGCTCTGATATCATACAGTCTTAACTCAGCCAACTTTTGAGGTGTTATTTCTCTAGACATTATTAAAATAGCTTTTGTGTCATCCTCTGCAAGTAGTACGGAATTTTTGTTGACAATCTGTATTAAATCCAACGGGCTTACCTTTTTCTGATCTAAACCGTCCTGGACAGTAAAAGGTAACTCATTGTTTTGGTAAGTAATGCGACATATTTTTGGTACAATTTTCTTTTGAGTGATTGCATCCCCTAAAGGTAATTTCTCGCTAACAACCTCCACTGAGTCAAGGTTTTGAACTTCAGGTTTTGATATCTGGGGTAATTCTTTTACATCAACGATTTCCTCAATAAGAGATTCTTTCTCAACATTATCTGACTCTTGGCTATTAATTATCATTTCCTTGACTATTACAATCTTTGTCTCAGTTGGTGCTAGTTTAGAAGGTTCGCCAATTGGTTCCACTAGGTTCTTGCTAACGGTAATCTGAGAAACTTTTGGTTTTGGAAGATCTTCAACATGTGCAACGGTACTTTGCGACTTCACTTTCTGTTCACTAATAATAATTTTTTCCTGTTTCTTCTTTTCCATGTGTTCTTTTACTGCTCTAGTAATAGCTGCGCCAGCTAATACTGGTGCAACAACTGGCAACGCTAAGCCACCCAAAACCGCAATCAGTCCTTTTTTGGTTGCTTCTTTAAAGTTGATTTTACTACCCGTTGTTTCATCCTTTACTTGACCTGACTTTGGATCAATAAGACCCTTTTCTACAGCCTGTGCCAACGTAACAGGTTTCTGTGAATTAACATCATAAACAACTGAATTTGGATCAATAATTTCTTTTTCTAAAGCTTCCTTAAATGTGAGATGACCCTCCGGGTTAGATGGATCCTGGAAAGTTTTAGTTTTCTCATCATATATTGTTTCAAATGCCTCTGCAATGTTCATTTCAGTAGTTTTTGTATTTATAGTTTCTACATTAGTAACAACTGTTTCGCTCGTGGGGACGGCAGATATTGTACCATCCTTTAGTGCTTCTTTAATTGCAACTTTTTTACCGGAATCGGGATCTGTGAAAGTGCCAGCATTTATGTCCACCAGGCCCTTGTTTAAGGCATCAGAGAAGGACATCTTACTTACATCTTTCACTGTAGTCACGTTTGTTGTCTCATCTTCTCCAAATATAATACCCTGTTGACGAGCTTCTTCCACGGAGATGATTTCACCAGTTGCCATATTTTGAACTTCATTTGTGTTGATTAAAATGTAACCTGAACGCAACTGAATAGTTCTTGTTGTCACAGTATGAATTGTGTCTACAGTTTCAGTAACTCTGGTAACTGGTTGTTTGATTATATATTGTATAATTTCGGTTGGTTGTTTTATCATAAGCATACCTTTTTCTATGGCCTGTGCAACAGGGATAACTTCATTAGTTTTTGGATCTTTAAACGTACCAGTATCTTTATCTATTAACTTCGACTCTAAAGCTTTTTCAACTGGAATGGATTCCGAATTAACTGGATAAGGCACAGTCATAATAAAATCACTCTGAACTGCCTCGCTGATCGGCATACACTCTTTTGTAATTGGATGAACAATCTCTTTCTTATCAGTATCAACTAACCCTCGCTGAAGCGCTACTGGGAATGTCATTCCTGCTGGAGGTATAGACTCGACAGAGGACGGTAAAGTATTATCAAATATTTTCTTATCTACAGCTACAAGTAAATCCACACTACCTTTTTTAGTTTCAACAGTCGATTTGTCTTCATTTACAGCACCAATTTCTAAGGCTTTTTCTAAAGTTACCCTTTCCCCAGAGTTAACAGTAAGGGTACTCAAGGGATCAACAATATCACAGACAATTGCTTCAGTAAGGCTTAAGTGGGCACCAGTCTCAGGATGTACAACTTTCTTACTACCAGCGTCAATCAGACCCTGATGAACTAATTCAGGAATCGAAAGACTTCTATTTAATGGTACTAAAACTTCACTGGTTCCTGCGGGATCCAATATACCGCGAGAAATTGCTTCGTTGATGGTAAGTGAATCTCCTCTTTGAGGATCTACAATATTTCCCTTATTTCCATCTATCTTTTTAGCGTCCAAAACTTCTTGTAATGTTAATTTTTCACCATCTGGAGCAGTGAAGGTATCTGTAGTTTCTAATATTTTCGCTGTTTCTGGGTCTAAAATTCCTTTCTCGACAGCATCTTTTGGTTTCACAACCTTTTTCCTCAACTTTTGTAACACTACTCTTTTGGCTTCTCTGTCAGGACTCAATGATTGGGCCCTTCCAATTTTAACTTGATATGTAGGCTCCATTGTAATACGAGCTCTAGTCTTTTCAGCTTCACTGGGTAAGTTTCCTTCACGTAAATTGATTGATTCTACTGTCAACACTTTAACAGGAGCTGGTTTGATGGCATCTGCCGCTACTCTCTGGATATCTTCTGGTGTGCTCAAACTTTGTTGCAATGCTTCTTTTGTTTGTGGTGCCACACTAATTTTGGAATCAGTCGGAGCAACTGCTGCAGTAACTTTAGTAGTGGATACTTTAAAATCAACTGGGAATCTTTCCTCGTCGATAAATGTTTGGGTTTCCAATTTATTAAAGGTGTCTTTGTCGATTAGACCTTCATTCAATGCAACATTAGATGGAATTTTTCGTCCCGTATTCGGATCGACTATTAAAGTTTGTTTAACGACCTTAATTATAGCTTTAGATCCAGCGATTGGGGCACCTATAACACTTAATATACCATATTTAGTGGCGTCTACCAAAGGAATTTTCCTTCCATACTTATCAGTGTAGTCACCTGTCTCTTTATCAACGATATTTTTTCGTAGTGCATCGTTTATATCCATAATTTCTCCAGAATTTGGATCTTTTACTTTAACTACTGAAGGTGGTATTTTATTTTGTTCTATTGCTGTTAGCAAGTTTTCTGCTTGATTATTGTCCGGGTACACTATAACAGCACTTGAGGGATCATAAATCATGCCAGGCTTTATTTCAACAGGATCTGGTGGAACAGTTTCAGGAATTTTCACTTCCACATAAGTGGGTGGGTTTTTATCTAAAACATTTGACACCTCTACCTTATACGGTTGCCCTTCTTCTTTTGTAACTTGTAACAGCCGCTGACTACCTGAATCTACATCCATAAGGTTTTCCAATAGGACCAACTGCTGAGCTATCGCCTCTTTCATCGTCAGTTTTTTATTATCCAGAATATAGTGGCCAGTACAATCCAAAATTTTCTTATCAACGCTCTTACTTAAGCTAATCTTGCGTTTAGATATAGGATCCACGACTACTGCTGAAGAAGGACTGATCAGTTTTAAAAGCAGGCACTCTTCCAAACTAGCTAAACGATCGGTACCTGGTATAATAAAGAGACCAGTCACGGGGTCGAATAGTTTCTGAGATATGGCCTCGGCAAGTGGCCAACCATCAATAGGTAACTCATAAACTTGTTTTTCTAAGGTCCCTCTTTCACTCTTGATGAAATCTGTGGTTGTTTTCTGTGTTTTAGTTTTCTTGACAGCTTTATCTAACGGCACCTCTTTCTTACTTACTATAGTAATCACAGTTGAAGTTTTCGGTATAGCACCTGTACTTATATTAGAAATAACTCTGTCTGAACTGTCCTTATCGGGAGCTAACTTACCTTCACTAATGGCTTGAACGATGGGAATTATCTCTTTTGTATCGGGATCTTTATAAGTTTGATTTATATTATCAATTAAACCTAACCTAAGAGCTTCTGTATATGTGAGCTGTGTCTGCTTGATGTCTTTACTGGTAACTGTAACGTATCTTTGAACGATTGTTCTGGTGAGTTTCGTTGAAACATTGAGATTTAATAGACTGTTTAACATAGCAGCACCTTCTGGTGTAATCAAATGTTGAGCTATAGCTTCATTTAAGTAAACTATTTTATTTTTACCTACATCTATAAGATTGCCTGTTTTTGGATCAATGTATCCCTGGAAAACAGCTTCCAACACAGTCAGCTCTTTACCTTGAATGAAGATGCCTATTGGTCTCACTAATTTTTCATAAACTTCTGGTTTTACTTCTCCACTCGTTACACCGTCGGAGAATGGAAGTAACTTGCCACTTTTGAGATTGACAACTAAACTTCCGCCATTTTTGTGGCTAACATATCCCTTCGCTACTGCGGCATTAAAGCTTATATGATCAGATTTATCTGGTAATTGGAAGCCATCAACGTCAAATATAGATTTTTTTACGATCGAAATAATATATCCTCTACTTACCGCGTCCTTGATAGGCATTTTTTCTCCGGTAACTGAGTTTTGGAATAAGGAATTTGGAAGAATTATACCCTCTTTGAGCGCTTCTCCTAATGTTATAAATTCATTTGTTCTGAAGTCTAGTATAGATTTCAGAGAATTAACATCTAGAACCGCCCGCGAAACCGCTTCCAAAACTGATAATTTCGACTGATGTAATGGCGAGGCGATCTTACCATCTTCATCGATTAAATTATCATCAACTAATTCTTTTAATGTTTTTGGTTTTACTATTAATTGCCTACGTTTCGCTTCGATAAAAGGCAACTTTTCATGACGAAGAATAACCTTGCCCAATTTAGGATTGATAATACCCTTTTCTAAAGCCTGTGAGACCGTAATTTTGTCATCAATTTTAGGGTCGACAATTTCGCGTACTTCCCCGTCGACAACATTGGTTTTAATAGCCGCGTCGATTTGGTATTTGTTACCCGTATTCCTGTCCACAATCCAGCCGGTTGTGTCATCAACCAAACCTTGATTTACCGCGTCCGATAACGTCACAGCTCCCGTTTGAAGTTTAATCTCTGTATGTTGTAATAAATAACCCCTTTTGTATGCCTCCTTAATATCTATGACTTCGCCACTGTCTAACCTATATGTTCCAGCATTTACATCTACCTTTCCATCAGTAATTGCTTGATTAATCGTTGAGGAATGTGTTACCTTAAGACGTTTTTCTGAGGGATCAACGACTCCGTGTTCTGCTTCATATATTTCCCTTTGTATGGCTTCAAGAAGCGTGAGATCTTGTCCATTTTCACTTAAACCGCAAGGACTGTAAAGTTTCTCTGCTATGTTGGGATCTACGAGATGTCTTTTTACTGCCTC
>OZ023264.1:128056261-128137350 GCA_964006375.1 Tillus elongatus
ACACATGGCCGTCAAGAAACACCTGCATAAAATTGGGCGGTTCTAAGGGGACCTCGCATGCAGACTCTGCGGCGAGAGGGAGGAATCAGCCCAGCACATCATGTGCGAGTGTAAAGCTCTGGACCGCAAAAGACAACTGATCTACGGTCAGTCTAGACCGAAGACAGAGCAATACAAAACTTCACCCTACCAATCGCTGTGCAGACTAGTTCAAGGCACAGTGATTTTGGAATGGGTGGAGTAAGACTAAGGGTATGCTCAATCAACCAAAGGTTGCAGTGCTATCGGGGCGGCAAGGCCGCGGACGAGCCCCGAGGGAAAAAAACCTGCTGGATATGTCGTGGGGGAATACAGTCATGGTCAGCCAGATCCCCAGGTCTAAAGAGTCTCGATTATTTACCTTGAGGACACCTTAAAATCTTGGTTCACAGTCAACCAATTCGAACTGAAGAAGAATTGCGAAACCGCGTGATAGTTTCCTGCGATGCTATAAGGAAGAGATACTCCAGGAATTTCAAAGAGTATGCCAGTCGATGAGAAGGAAGGCTGGAGCGTGCTAACTTGCAGGAGGCGAACATTTTCACCAGTTAATTTAAATATGTTGTATTTTGTCCAAAGCAGTTATGTTTTTCAAAATAAAAAATATATTTCTATGCATATTTAATACTAAAACTAAATAATAGTAACTATAAAATATAAAAATCTAGCTTAGATGCTTTGGTTACCATAAACTGTGAAATTGAGACTAAAAGAAAAAATCTCATGGGGACAAGCAAATGAATGCATTTTATGTTTTAAATCGAAAACCGTCCGCCGGACGAAATCAGAGGACCATTTTTATGAGAAGATAGAGGGAAATTATAACAATAATACTTATTAAAAACACAGTGGCCTATCATGTTTTTGATTAAAAATATAACGGGGCATGTCAACAGTGACACCACTCGTGAAAAATAAAAAATCCTTTATTCTGGAAAAAAATCTATTTTATGCATACTGTGCATCTCCCAAAATTGTAAAAAAAATATGCAGAGCACTTTTAGTGACATTGGGAGAAGAAAAAAAGATTTTTTTCTTAGATTTCAACACCCTGTACCTCTGAAATAGAGCGGTTGCAGACCTATGTTCATATGAAGATTTTTTCTTAAAGTTATCCAACGATTACTAAGGATCAGCATTCAATTATGAAACACCTGTATAGGAAAAAAGGTGGGTACGATATTTGATTACACTGGATTTGTTATTTCCGAAGATACGAAAATGTTTTTAAAAGAAAAACCAAAAATCCGGATCAAATTTTCCTGGCTAATGAACTTATCCCCACCATTTACTAAAGGAACACGCTTGTCAAGTTGATTAAAAATTGGTCAACTCTTTTACTTCCACATCGTCAATACGTGTGGCAGGACATTTTTTTTTCGTCTAAACGTCGTAAAAAGTGCCAAAACAGATATAAAACATGATTTGGAAACGAACATTTTTTTGTCTGTCGGTCTGTTTGTAGCCACGATAACTTTAGAGGGAATTAAAATATCGTCTTCAAATTTGATATCCAGTTAGCACACGACAAAGGAATGCTTCGAATTGTTTTAGAGTAAGATCGCTCTAGGGGGTAGGGGCTAAATGGGGGCTGATTTGGTGAAAATTGACATTTTTTAAAACTCAAGTCATAAAACGTTTCAGAAGTTTGTGAGTACAGGAATATAAATATTTTTTGTGGTAAAGTGATAGACCCTGAATTCATTGCATGAGAATGTCTTTAGGAAGATAATAAATTATCACAGCTATGTTAAGCGAAGTTAAGATTCAATTTGCAGCACTATTTTGCGTTATAGTGGCAATATACATACATAATATATATATATATATATATATATATATATATATATATATATATATATATATATATATATATATATATATATAGTCACGTTCTTTCAAGAATTTTTTTCAAAATTTGAAAGTCGTGATCTCGCTAGCGAATTATTTTGTCTAAATATTATACTAAGAAACGCTTAGTGTAAGAGCCTCGGTGGTTCAGTGGTAAGAACGTGTGCCTCTGAACCGGAGGTTACTGGATTCGATCTCAGGGGTCTCCCTTCACTTTTTCAGTACATACTGTACAATGAACATTAACCGTGGTTGTGGCATTGTATTTGAGCAAGTTGAATGTCTGCACGTTCCGTCCTTCAGAAAGGGCGTAAAGCCGTCGGTCCCGTGTCCATATGTTGGGCACGTTGCAGATCCCAAGCCTCCTTACAGAATGGCAAGAGTACGGCAAAATTTCCAGGATAGTGAGGTGAAACTGCTCCCTGGCGTCGGTGGATTGGCCATAGCCACGAAAACAAACCGAAGTTAAAAAAAAGCTTAGTGTAATTAAATAATAATTACAAACATGATTCACTTGTTAGCTTTCTCTTAATAAATCATTAAAAACCAAATAAAACTAAAACAAATCGCAACCAAAGTTGTAGAAACTTTTAGCATTATGTTAATTTATTTAACGTTTGACTTGCCTAATAAAAGGTGTCCGTTCGCATTAAAATCTTGCAAACTACCTAAAAAACATATTATTTTCTAAATTGCAAATAAAACACAATTTCTTAATGTTGCATTATGTTTTCTCAAAGACAAATCCCACACGTATGTCTAAGAATTACATAGGTGGGCGAAGATCTTAAGCAGTACATAATTTTCAATTCAAATATTAGATACCCAAGGAAAAAATCTTGTTCTTCCTACGTAAATTATGTTAACCTTTATAAATAACAACAATTAAGTGGAAGCATAATATCATATATTCAAGTAGATGACGGCGCCAATCGATTGGCTAATACGGTAGAAATAAATGGGTGCATTTGCTTTTGTTTTTAGCGAATTTTTGTAGAAAACCAAACTTGGTACACATGTTTATATTATTATAAAACGTACCTATATTAAAAGAAAAATTTCGGGACGCAGCAAGTGCGTTATGGTAGTGAATTTTCATAAAAATGTTTTTAATAGCAAATATGTGTTGTTTTTTTTTCTTCAGAAAGCAGGCATCAAATTTGATTACCAGTATAACATATATAGTAAAAACAATGTGCCATGTTTTATCAAAATAACTTTATTGTTTAAAAACGTACAAAAATTTCCGAAACTAAACTTAAAGTGTAACCGAAAAAATCCGTTTGCGGGTCAATCTTATAGGTTAATAGCAAATTGAGCTTTTCAAATATGAAGCATTTAATCAGAATTTCTTTACTTATAAACATGCATTATATTTCGATGGAAAATGCAAAAACATAAGGCGTTTTCGACTTAAAAAAAAAATTGTATCACCAACGACTTATGGGCCACCTGTAATTGTAGAAATATTTTTTAAGATGTAGCTCAAGACACCCTATAATTAATGTATAATTATTTTTTTTTCATATCTTGTAGAATAACGCATATATGGAATTTTATTGATTTTTTACGAAAATTCGACAAAAGTTATATACCATTACACGATAAACTCTATAGCTAACACTACTGCCAAGCATCAGAAAAAGGGTCTATTTGAAATGAATTTTCTGGAAATATTTTAGTAAAATAGAGGACAATGACGGTTGAAACTAAGACATCAAGGTTTGTAAAACATTCTTCTTGAGACATGTTCTTTCCATAGCCCGTATTAGATTCAAGTTCTTTGCCTAAATGTTGCGAATTTTGACGTTTTAAATTGTCACTTTGACGTTTTGAGAAAAACCCCAATTTTTTTTAAATGCCCATAACTTTTTTGTCTTTTGGCCTACAGCGCTGAATTTTGGTAGGTAAGTTACCAATATAAAACGACGTACCAAATCTGGTTGTCCTTACTTGGTTATTTCCGGAGATATGATTTTTTTTTCGAAATAAAACACAACATTTTCCGGGAAAACCTCGGCCGATTTTCCTGGCTAACGAACACTTACAAAAGGAAGGTATTCACCAAATTTTGTCTCGAAACTGACCCCGGATATGTGTTCTAGGGGGCCTAATTAGCGCTCATTTTAAGAATTTTTTTCAAAATTCAAAAGACGAGATCTCATTAGTGAATTTTTTTTAAGAAAATTTACTAAAAAGGGTAAAACTTTTAATGAACAAAATTTGGGGTGCCACTGGGGGGCACAGGACGAAAATATTGTTACAATTAAACATCACAGAAAAAGATGAACTTTTCTTCGCACAAAAAGGTCAAGATTTACGAAAAACTTTTTTTTTAATTAAAAAAAATATTTTTAGGCGTTTATTCAATTTCAACGTTGTCTGATCAGAAAATGTAATATCAGTAAATTTTTAAGCGGATTTTTGTAGAAAACATTCACTAATGAGGAGATGAGAAATGATTCAATTTTAGTAGCAGATCGCATCATTGTTGCCCTAATTTGGTACAGAGCTGTCAAGAAACTCAACTAAAGTAATTGAAAAAGTAGTTCAATTACTTTCAGATAATTGAACTACTGTCAATTCAATTATTTTCTTTACGAAATAATTGATAATTGATGCTCAATTGTTCAATGAGTAATCAGAATATGTAATTGTTTTCACCGTATGTAGTACTTGAATTACTTTTCAAGTAGTTCCAGTTTTACAGTAATTGACCTATGTACTTTCAAAGTAACTGTACTGCTCTTGAAGCAATCAAACTACTTTTGTAGTAGTTGAATTACTCCAAATGTAATAGAATTGCGCATTTGGTTGTAAGGATTTCAACTACTGTTCACCTGATCTAACCTTATAATACTTCGAAATGTCACTGTGAAGGCTTCTCCTCTAATACCGTGCTTGCGTTAACTTGTGTTAGCTTCGGCTTACTGCATATGAACATTTATCCCGCTGATGCTATCACCAATTTCAATTAATAAGCAAATACCATATAATGACAATACAGGACACTCCAACTGATTTCGTGTTTCAAGAATATCAGCGCCCCTAGCGGATAGTACTAATGTTACGTCGTTCGAGAACGTGTAACACTAGCAATTGCTGGTGTTTAACTGTGTATAATTAAGTTTGAGCTGTGTTTTTTTACAATGAATGCTAGTGGTTGGGTGTGTGCAATCTATAATAGTTCGAATTATAACGTGCTAAATCTATCAAAGACATTTCATAGGTTTCCAAATGATGGCCAAACGTGAATATGATTTGAAGCAGAAGACAAATTCAGAATCACTTTTATGCCAATATGTACAGTTCGCAGAAGATAATTTATTGTGTAATATTTACCATCATGTACCTATTTATAGATAAACATCGTAAACGGATGGTTGAAAGGCTTTAATCATAACTTGTCTCCCAGTGCATCAAAAAGAAATATGAAGGCAAAAAAAGTTTTGCATTAATAATAAATGATATAAGAAAACTGTTTTTCTATATTCTTCTGTGTCCTTTTTTATTTCAGTATGGCATAAATTGTCACATTTTTTCACATTTAAAATTATTTTACTTGGTAAAGGCTTTTAATTATCTTCCCAAGACAGGTTTTTCAAGAGACAAGTAGAAATAGCAGATTCAGCCCTATAATAGATTTATTCACGGAAGTAAAAGTTAGTCTCACCATTCATCTGCACAATTTCTTAATTATGTACTAAGTATATCAGTTACGTATTTTAAAATATTAGATTAATAAGACAGTTTTCATGTAGAGATATAGCAAATTGAGTACTGTGCTACCATTTATACCTAGAACAATTATTTATAGGTAAGTACACATTGTAACTGAATATCCTCAGAAACAGCTTTCAGTATATTCCTATACCTACCCTTGAAATAGTAGTTTAACGACGGTTTCAAGGTGGTACTTTAAACTATGATGAAATAAGATTATGGGTAAGAGAAATTTGCAGAATTATTCATGCTGAATTAATTTAGGTATCAAGCTGATTGTTGATACAAATTCTATTTATAACTATATAATCAGAAAATTTTCACTGTTTTGACATGTACAAGTTTTTATATGCATCTATAATAAACCAATTGTCTAAATTGAGAATATGCAGGTAAATATACAATTCAAATTACCCGCTCAGTTGTCAGTACTTCACGCGAGGTGGCGCTAGTGTACTTGTCACAAATATTGCCAATGCTAAAGCATATGAGTGTCCCGTATTGTCATTATATAGTATTTGGTATAAGCAACTTAGGGGAAATCCCTTGACTCTTGAGTATACAGGTGAAATGGTATTCCGTCTACCATTGTGTAGTACTAGTCTTCACAGTTCCTGCTTTTTTTGCTAGATAATACTAATTATAAGCAGAGCAGTGTGCAGTGAAGATACGATGTCTTCACGCCCAGCAAGAAAAATTTTAAAACTTGCAGCAGATAACATCATTGAGATTGTGGGTATTTTTTCTTGCTGTATATGAAATAAAACCTTACTATACTTTAATATAACCGAATTCTAACGGCCTAACGGGTGTTTGTCAGTATGTTGTCACAGTCTTTATTTATAACATTTTGTGCTTAATAGAGCAGCCGGGACAACTTACTACCTGGTTCTGCAGCGAGATGGCACCCTGTCATACATCTCACATCTAGGAGGCTGGCTACCGTAGCCGAATTACTATAGGTATATTCTCGCTGTAAATAGTATAACGCACTGACGAACTCTAATGGAAGTAAAATTGGTATGCGTTTATAGCAGGGATGTTGCGGATGCAGATTTTTTCACATCCGCGGACGCGGATGCGGATTTTTGGAGGCTCACATCCGCGGATGCGGATGCGGATCTAAAAATCTTTTATAAAAAGAGAAACTACGGGTGCAAAAATAAAATATTAAGAGTGATTTTTTAAGTTTTTATTAAATCTAAAAGTTAAAAATTGGAGCATTATATTTTATAAAAAATAATATTTCTGCTTTGTCGGGGTCAAGTCTGTTACGCAGAGGTTCGTTAATTGTACCCGCGCTACTGTACAATTGTTTACTAGGAACACTAGCTGGTGGTGTCGATAAAAATCTGCGTGCTATTGGTGATAATAGTTTTAATTCTTCTCGATGAATGCTCCACCATTTAAGAGGATTTTCATCTACATTGACCCTTTTTTTATTGTAAGAAAACAATTGCTTTTTGCGTACAGCTTCAGCGCTACCATTTTCTGGCGTTTCTTGGCTCCATCTTCACTTGACGAATTCAACATCATAGCAAGATAGGCGTCAGTCGCCGGGCCTGTCTAATTTCTGTCTTGTGATCTGTGCTACATCTGCATCCGCATGAACATCCGCATTAATTATGGCGGATGCGGATACGGATGCAGATGTCCAAATCGATACGGAAGCTCCGCAATTGCGGATGCGGATGCGAATATTCGCAACATCCCTAGTTTATAGTCATGGCGAAAATACATCTAGCCTTACAAGGGCTCGTTATGAGGGAAACAAATATACCATTTTTAAGATTTAAAAACGCATAGCTTAAAAGATATTAAATAAAATAAACGAAAACCGACCCTCACCACCCCCCACCGCCCTTATCACCGGAACTACCCACCCTAAATTTTGACAAAGAATATAGGACCTCACCCATAGTTTACAAGAAAAATAAAACAAAAATCCTAGTTTGATTTTAGGGGTAAACTTATTTCTAAAATACAATGCATGTCTGCCTTCATCGGTCCCCGCAGAATGGATGGGATCCTTTGCAGAAATTATAAACGCTCCTTGAAGACATGTATTATCTGACAAACATTTTGAACAGCTTGTGCTTCTGAAAGCTTACTCAAAATATAAGCAGACTTAAATAGAAAAATTGAAAAGACGTAGCAACTGCGTTATGGTAGTGAATTTTCATAGAAATGATTTGGCACCAAATATTTTTTCATAACTTTATTTTCTTGTAACATACAAATCTAAATTTTTGTGTATAGTTTACTTTTTATATCCTAAACCTATATACCAAATCTGGTTACCATGCCTTTTTTATTTTTTTAAATAAAAATTTTTTTCGACAGAAAAAAATTATTTTTTGAGTCATCGGTGTGATTGATATATATATATATATATATATATATATATATATATATATATATATATATATATATATATATACATATATATATATATATATATATATATATATATATATATATATATATATATATATATATGCATAAATAAAACGGCTGTGTTATCAACTGGATATGATGGTTTATATACCTAGTGGCAATAGAGCTATTTGAAAGTATTGTAGTTATACATAATTCTTGATCACAGTGCGTTTACATTAAAAATAAAAATATGTTAACTAGCAGCAAATGTCGCAATAGTGGATGTTTCGAACAGTAAAGTGGCTAATAAGTATTAAAAGGGGTGGTAAAAGTTATCTGCATTCTCTCCGCTGTTGTATTCATTACACCAAGCCGTTTTTGTTGGAGTTTAATTAAGCGACAATCCAATTGCGAGGCAAATGGAAAACCCACACAGTAAATCCAGCATATAAAAAAAATCAGTATAACGCGAAAAATCCAATTTATCAGAACCAATCCAGTCTATCCAGAAAAAAACAATATATTTAAAAATATTACCAGTCTGTTTAAAAACTATAAACAAGTCTAAAAAAACCCCATGTATACATAAACAGGGGTTTTAATTATTTAAGGATGGTGTCTTGTGATGAATTTAATAACTGCCACTAAAGTGGTATATTGTACAACCCTTGCGGCACAAATATTTAACAAGAACTTTGCTGAGATCCAGCAACTGCTGCAGGTAATTACAACGTATATTTTTCAAGTTCTTTCATTCATCATCTGTTTTCCAGTATATCAATTTTTAAACTATTCTTTCGTTTCAAGATAATAACTTTGCAAGTAAGGATATAAGAAATATGCTAATAAAGATAAGACTGATAACAACAGGCGACTTGAAATATTTCAGTAAACATAAAATTTCAAGCTCCTTATCAACTATTTTCTTATAGTCTGTGTCCCAATTCATAGCTGTTAATATACCTACAGTCGGTGTCACCATTTATCTAACTATGTCTGAGCAATAAGCTTTAAAAAATTAAAGGTGATGTTTATAACCGTCACAGGGTATATGAACATATCAGGTGTCAAGGGAATTACTATCCAGCGTATAACTTCCTTATAGTAAAAGCTATCGATCTGAAATGTGGACAGAAGGTATGGTCCTTTAGGAGGCACATTTTAACAGTTTTCACTTCCGGTTGGACCGGAAATGCAGGCATCTTTGTTATTTTCGAGAGAACATCCTATATATTATAGGAAATTAAACTTCTACGTGAAATAGCGATTGAAAATGACACCTAATTGGCAATTTATAACGTTTTGCCAGAAAACAAATGAATGTAAATACCTATAAGTATTCTTGGACTTACTAAGTAATTTCTAATAATAGTATAAACATTATACTTCCGGTTACACCGAAAGTGTTGATATTTGACCGTGAAACTGCGATTACATCAATAATTTCAATGAAAAGGGCTATATGTGACTTAAATTCAACTTATAGGTGCATTTGTAAATATTTTTCGTAAATGTTATTCCCTGTCAAAATCTAGTAGGTTCCAAGTAATTCGCATTTAAATGTTCCCTTGTATTCTGAAAATTATCTAGTATTCATTATGTTAGATATAACCGTTAATAATTCAGATTATCTGCATTTTAATAGAGTTAGAAGAGATGGAGATCGATGTTAGATTTGCTGGGATCAAACCTCATTGTGGTATTACAAACAACGAAACTGTTGACAGAATGGCTAAAGAAGCTTTAAATTGTGAAACCCTTTTAGAATATCCCTGTGCATGGGCAGACATAAAAACTTGATTTTTCAAACAACAAAGACAGCTGTGGGAAACTGACTATCACAGAAACGATAAAGGTATATTTTATAAAAGAATTGTACCAAAGTTACCTTGCCAGCTATGGTTTGCTGGATATCCTAGAGGATTGGTAACTAGCATATCTCGTTTGAGATTTAACCACCCCTTGATACCTACCCATTTACACAAACTCAACCTTAAAAATGACCCATATTGCGAATGTGGTGAAGGAAGCGCACAACATGTTTTACTAGAGTGCCCAATTGTATGGGATTACAGAAATTAATTCATTAACAGAATACACAACTTAAAAGACGTTGAGCAAACCTTTAATTTGGAACAACTTCTACAATTGGAAAGTAATAAAAACATATATTTGCTTATATATAATTAAAAAACTCCAACCAAAAATATTTTTAAAGAATGGGCTTTAAGTTTATGTGTCATTTGTGTCTATCATTTATATGTACCCATGACGTTAGTGCCCCCCCCCTGTATGTCAAAGAGAAAAGTTGCCAGGATAGGCCCCATTGGCATGAAGAATATGTGTCCCTGTCTAAATCCCTTAAGTAGTATCTAGATCTTAAGTAGGCTTCAGTTAAACTAAAAAGCACCACTATTAATATTAGTATACAAATAAATAAAATAAAAAATATCCAAAACTACATGTTGGAACAAATTTCAATGCACCATGACAGAATGCATATGAACTGTTGAATTCACATACGTTGTAACAAAAGGCTTCAAAAATGTGCGAATGGTAACCATACCTCAGCCAATGCAATCTGACGTCACACACACACACACACAGATATAACTGCCCATTTATGTCTAGGCTGGTTATGGCTGACAAAAATTCGTTACCAGGGATATATTTAAGAAACGTCATTATATTCTTGGCAACCAATATTTTGTCAGTCATGGCCACCGTAGACAGCTAGACATAAATGGACAGTTCTTTCTAACATAATGAATACAAGATAATTTTCAGAATACAGAGAAACATTTAAATGCGAATTACTGGAATCTACTAGATTTTGACTTAGGATAATAGTTACGAAAAATACTCACAAATACTACACGTATAATCTGAATTTAAGTCACGATATAGCCCTTTCCATTGAAATTATGCAAGTTATTGCAGCTTCAATGTCAAATTTTATAGCACTTCCGATGTAACCGGAAGTGTAATTTTTATACTGTTATTAGAAAGTACTTAGTAAGTCCAAGATTACTTGTAGGTATTTCCTTACATGCATTTGTTTTCTGTGTAATTTATTGATTCAGGAACACATATATTATTAATGCACCTACATTGTACCTAAAATGTTTTTCTATATAATTTATATATGTCAATAACCTTAGTAGTCCTGACATAATTTTCTTTCCCTAAAATTAAAAAAAAATGTTTTCTGGCAAAACATTATAAATTGTCAATTAGCTGAAATGTTCAATCGCCATTTTCTCGAAAACTGTCCAACCTAGACGAAACATATGATAAACGTTTTTTGCTGAGAATTTCACGTAGAATTCGAATTACGTAAAATATACAGGGTGTTCTATTGGAAATAACAAAGTTAACTCAAAACTAATAAAATGTGCCTCTTGGAGGACTGTACCACCTGTCCAAATTTTAGATCGATAGCTTTAACTGTAACGTAAGCTTTAAACATAATCTTTAGTAGAAACTGTACCATCTGATATTTTGTATGATACTTAACGACACTGCGAACGCAGAGGAACTCAATTGAGTTAAGGGTCTATCAACCACCTAATCGTTATGCATAAATAACATAAAGAAACTGAAACGTTTAATGCATCTGAAACTAGAGATGTTTCACCCATTTACTAGTTGAAAGAGAGTTAGTTAGGAAGGGCTTGTTCGTAGTGTGTTTTATAGTAAAGATTAATTATAGTTAATATAGCGCATATTAGTTTATGTGATAACTGAATTCTGGAGTTCAGGTGAGTACCTACTCGCTAAGTGTCTTGGTTCATTATAGCTAATAATATAATTCAGATAGCAGTAATTATCAGGAGAATATACCTGGGTTGGTTATTATACAGGGGGATTAAATATTTACTGACAATTGCTAGATATTTAGAAATTATATTAAGAGCCACGTGTGCTGTAGTTATATGGTTACTAATTAGACTGTCTCACGTAGTTATAGTGATCGGGTCTCGGGTCTGCTTTGTCTGGCCAGCGGGGGTCAAGTGGAGGACCCCCGGGCGGGGCACATAAATGTAAGACCTGGATTGGTCTGTAAGGTGCCATAACCTCTGGGTATGTAAAGTTGCGGGTACGTTTGGACGGCGTGCCTGGTGTGCTGTACCCAGGCCGCGCTACCTTAGGCCTAAGGTAATGGCGGGGTCAAAGCAGGACCCTTTTGTATTAATACTGACATGATATGCTTTATTAATGAGTTGCTGCAATTATAGACATATAAAGACAGTTGTTTTAGTACCATATTTAAGGGATATTTAGGATACTGAACATGTCTTGATTTAAATGGGAGATTTAGATTAGACAAGGCTGAGCTGGACACTTACAGTGGTTTATCTTTTATTGCACAGGTTTAGAAACTACAAGCACGTCCTTCTCTGCTGTCAACTAAAGCGGTGAGTGTCGATTAATTTGTGTATGTTTACTTAAAAAATAATAATATGCTGACGGCCCTCTATCTGTGACTTGTCGTGTGTTACATAACTATAAGGAAGTTATACGCTGGATAATAATTCCCTTGACACCCGGTATCCAAATTTTAACTGACCCTAATTCGCGCATATTTGAAGAAAATTTCCGAACGTATCACCATCGCTGCATCTATTAGTGCATTTTCCTAATGACAATTCATTAAAAAAACAGTCCACTATAGAAGCTAAATAACAAAATAGTCGATAATTGTGAAACCCTTGAAGTTCCATTTTCCTAATAGCATTAACTTATTAAATTATTTTAAGGAATTTATCCAAATTAGTGTTTTATAAACTTTATCGGCCTTGCAGACTAGTAAAAATACTATTAGCATTCACGAATATAATTAAACTAGACCTGGGTGAAAGATTATCATCTTAATAATACATACATCCATTATATTTTGCGACGATTCCACTATTTTGTAATTATGTGTGTTTTGATAAAACCTTCATGTGATTTATTACTCATAAATTCTATTATTTGACCGCATTTAAATCGATTACGTCCCAAGGTCTTAAACTTGGCTCGCCATAACCTCAGACAATACACCGCCTTATTGATTTCCACGCCAAAAATTTGACGGAAAAGAGAAAATACTTGTTTAACATATAAAAAGTGTGGGAACAGCAAGTGCGTTATGGTAGCAAATTTTCATGAAAATGATTCACGCAATTTTTTTAAGGAAATATAAATACATACATACATACATACATACATACATACATACATACATATATATATATATATATATATATATATATATATATATATATATATATATATATATATATATATATATATATATATATATTTACAGGGTGATTCACTTACCCCGTTCGTTAGAAAATTTTTGATATCCCGAAATCGTATTATCAAATTTGGTGTCCAGCCACAATCGACTAAATACAATATTTCCAAAATGGCGGCACTTCCGGAAATCGGCTCCATATTTGTTTTTTTTTAAATGTAAATACCCCCTTGTTGATTATATACTGGGATTCTGCATTGAGTTCTGAGTTTACGTCCAAGTTGTCAACACATATCTGTCATAGATTAGTCACATTTTTCGCAAAAAAACGGGGTTGCAGAGGTCTATTAAGCAATTAATTACTCCTGAACCATTGGAAATAAATAATGGATTAAAAACAAATTAATTCCTAAAGGCTTTGCCAACATTTTGCAGCATTACTGATACCTTTGCTTTGTTTCATGCACCTACTGTGATGTTTCCAATTTGACAATCAAAAAATGTTAAAACTACATTTTTTTTCAAATCGCACCTATCATTTCTAATGCCAAAAATCAATGTATAATTAAATTTAAGGCCAACTTTTATTAGCACTATGCATGCTTATCTTAAGTCGTTTTTGAGTTATTGGCATTTTTTTAAGAAGTATTTTTTTTCCTCAAGGGTAGTACGGATTGAAAAAATTTCATATATTGTATATATGTATAATTAAATTTAAGGCCCACTTTTATTAGCACTATGCATGCTTATCTTAAGTCGTTTTTGAGTTATTAGCTTTTTTTTTTTAAAGAAGTATTATTATTTTTTCCTCAAAGGTAGTACGGATTGAAAAAAATATCATATATGTTAAACATAGTCACTGTTTTGTCGTTATTATCTTACTGGTGCAATTAATTCGTGCCATTTTCATCGTGGAACATTGTCAGAATGGTGTTGACTTTGATTTGTTTGTAATTTAGGGGGAAAATAACAGAACAGTTGACCTAATATGCCGCACGTTCACCTTCAATTATCCACATCCACATCCAGGTTGCAATTAACGCCTGGAGATATTTTCAAGCATATCCACGTGCTTCAATCAGAACAGCATATGCTGATTTAGAAACGTCTTATTCCTCGTTTGTAAGAATTGTTTATCGTCATAAGTTACATCCCTATAAATTTACAAGGCTACAGAAACTACACCCCGGTGTATACGCAGTATCCTGTCTGTGGCCAATAGACAGGATGTGAAGAGGAGTCCCGAGAAATGTGTGTACATCTGTTCGGATAGCCAGGCGGTCCTCCGGGCAGTCTGCGCGGCCAGAATCAGGTCAACACTGGTTCAGGAGTGCGCTGACGCCCTCAGCAGACTAGCCAGGACGAAGGAGGTGCAACTGGTGTGGGTTCCGGGACACTGTGGCGTAGCGGGGAATGAGGTGGTGAATAATCTCGCAAGACTCGGTTCCCGGCGGCCGTTCTGTGGCCCGGAGCCTGCGATAGGCATAAGTAGGAAGACAGTCTCTGTCGCCTTAGACAGGTGGACCGAGGAAGCAATGGAGAGGCACTGGGGGTCGGTTGGTGGCTGCAGGCAGGCGAGGGACTTCGTGGAGGGGCCGGACAGAGATAAATCTGTCTGGCTACTCGGAAGGAGTCGACCTACGCTTCGCCGCATCCTTGGGGTGCTGACAGGCCACTGCGCCCTTAGAAGACACCTCACATTGATAGACGTAGAGAGGGATCCCATTTGCGAGGACTCTGCAGAGGAATCAGGTAAGTACCGTCCAAGTGAAGACCGTCACGGCCTTCATTTCGAGGTCGAGGCGGTTTGGCGACGGAACCGAGGAAGAGTAGAGCATGGTTGCTGGGGTTGGCAAAAAGGGCCCATTGTGGCCTACTTGCTTGGCGTTGGCCTCCCCACCACTGCTACTACTACTACTACTACTATGCAGTATCAAGTTTTGCGAAGAATTTTTGGTAAGAAATCATTGAGATCGTAATTTTTCACAAAAACTAATGTGCACAGACGAAGCAAAATTTTGTTAACGAGAGATAATTAATCCACAAAATCTGCATTTTTGAGGGGACGAAAATGTTTGTATTGTAGTGGAGGTGGAATGTTTTCTGTCTGTCGTTGGTGTAAAACGGACGGAGCTTCGGCACATTCAACTAGCCATAGGTGCCAAATTAGCGGTACTCTTTGAAGATCGTTGGTGGAGAAACATGGGCCCGTCAATTTGGCTCACCTAATCTTCGAAACTTACGCCTTCAGATTGTTATTTATGGGGGTTGGGTCGAAGAATCAGTGTGTACAAATCCGATTTTAAATTACGAAGCCTTGAGAAGAAGCATAGTTGGAACTTTTGATCATCTGGAACCGTACGAAATTCGGAGAGCAACGCAGTCTGTTCAGGAGCGTATTGTACATACACTGTCTCAATTAAAACGGCAAAAGAGAAAATACTTGTTTAACATATAAAAAGTGTGGGCACAGAAAGTGCGTTATGGTATCGAATTTTCATGAAAATGATTCACGCAATTTTAACAAATCCGTTTTAAATTACGAAGCCTTGAGAAGAAGGATAGTTGGAACTTTTGATCATCTGGAACCGTACGAAATTCGGAGAGCAACGCAGGCTGTTCAGGAGCGTATTGTACATACACTGTCTCAATGAAAACGGCGCACACATTGAGCAATTGAATTGAAATATTTATTTTGTTACTTTGTAAATTTGTTATTATTTTGTTCTTACTATTTGTTATTGTAATACAATTTTTGAATAAAGAGTTAGTTGACTCGATGGTTTCCAAAGCATATTACCCTTGAGGAAAAAATTATAATAAAATAAATCTTTAAAAAATGTCAATAACTCAAAAACGACGAAAGATGAGCATGCCAAATGTTAACAGGGGCGGCTCCTCAATAAGTGCAACCGTGCGCGCGCACTGCCGCCTGCCGTGGAAAAAATAATATTTTTGCTATGCTATATTTTAATAATTTTTATTTAGTTTTTTACCTCCTGCATTCAACAAACAAAATTAGTATATCGAGGATCGCAGAGAGTCGGCAGCCATTAATACAGAATACAGAATCAGAATAAGTAGTGTTAACCGTTGCAGACGATATATACATCCATATTCATATAAACCACACGGGCGGCGGTGTGTATTTTTCGGCGCTCTCGTGAAATGCGATGCTTCAGTGCGAAATGATCGCCGAATCCTGATGATCTTCGTCGAAAACTACCAAATAAGCAATCTGTTGTGCGCTATAAAATTACACACTAACAGTGTGTAGTGGCCTTTTGGCAGAGCTTGTCTACCTACTACGTAGTAATTTTCGTCTTCGTGTCGGATCGATTTTTAATTAGATCATTTCGTTGTTGTTTACATGTTCTCACAAGACAATTATTATTATTATTATTATGGTTACTACTTCGGGTTAATAAGTGGACAAAATAATTGTGATACTGTGATTAATTCAGTATATATTTTAAATTTAAAGGTTAAATTTTTAAGGGACTTTTTAACTAGTATAACGTATAACTAACTAGAGGAAACTTGGTAAGTAGTTAATAATTATTAAGTTTAGTAAGTAGGTTTCTTTATAATACATTTTCGGGGAAAAATAATTTTTAGTGAATTTTTATTTTAAAAAATTCACTAATAAACAGGTATCGATGGAGAGACTTTGTAAACATTTTTTCAAATGAACGCAAACTAGGACCATATATATAGATCCTACCGATAACTCAAAAAATAAGCAACTAATTTCGATGAAACTGGGCAAGTACCTTTCTTTTATTAATGGCTTGGCTGAGTTCGTTAAGGAAAATCGAATAACGTTTTCCGGGAAAATTTGGAGTTTTGCTTAAAAAAAATAATCTTTTTCTCCGAAAATTACAAAGAAATTTTAATGAAATTTGGTGAATATGTTGCATTGTAAAAGACCTTACTACACACTAAAATTCAACTTACCAACTTTTTAGAAAATTGAGTTATTCAAATTTTGCGTTCTCTCTTGAAAAAAATTGATATGTTGCCCTGTGCCCTACTATACACCAAAAATTCAACTGTTTAAGTTCGTAGAAACTTGAGTTATTGAAATTTGAAGCATTTAATAAAAATGTACCACCATAACGCACTTGCTGCGTCCTGAACTTTTTTTCTTGCGCACCCCCAATGCATTAAGGCACGAGCCGCTACTAAATGTAAATAAAAGTGGGTTTAAATTTAATCATACATTGAATTCCGGTGTCAGAAATCTAGGTACCATTTGAAAAAATGACTTTTTTAACATTTTTTGATTGTCAAATTTAAACATCGCAGTAGTCGCATAAAACATATAAAGGTGTCGGTAATGATGCCAAATGTTGGCGAAGCCTTTAAGAATTGAATTTTTTTAAATCATTTATTTATTTCTAATGGTTCAGGAGTAAAGAATTTCTTAATAGACCCCTGCAACCCCGATTTTTTTTTTGCGAAAAATGCGACATGTCAAAACTTTGACAGATATGTGTTAACAACGCAAACCGGATAATCCGCACACGAATAATCGAGAGTATACTGTATTTTCAATCAAAGTTTCTATAGGATAATGTAAATTGGATTATCAAAATTTAATGAAAGTTCGCTATGATAACGCACCGGTCGCGTCGGATTTTTTTTTACTTTATATGAATATATAATGTATTAGTATAAGTTTTATAAGTAAATGTTTCAAAAAACGAAAGTTTTCCGAAAGATTTACTTATAAATTGAAAAAAAACTTCGGGACGCAGCAAGTACGTTATGGTAGTGAATTTTCATTAAAATGTTTTTAATAGCAAATATGTGTGTGTTTTTTTTTCAGAAAGCAGGCATCAAATGTGATTACAAGTATAACATATATAGTAAAAACAATGTGCCATGTTTCATCAAAATAACTTCATTGTTTGAAAAGGTACAACAATTTCCGGAAGTAAACTTAAAGTGTAACCGAAAAAAATCCGTTTCTTGGTCAACCTTATAGGTTAATAGCAAATTGAGCTTTTCAAATATGAAGTATTTAATCAAAATTCGCTACCATAACGCACTTGCTACGTCCAGAATTTATTTACTTACAAACATGTATTATATTTCGATGGAAAATGCAAAAACATAAGGCGTTTTCGACTAAAAAAAAATATTTGTATCACCAACGACTTATGGGCCACCCTGTGATTGTAGAAATATTTTTTAAGATGTAGCTCAAGACACCTATAATAAATGTATACAATTTTTTTCATATCTTGTAGAATAACGGATATATTGAGCTATATTGATTTTTTACGAAAATTCGACAAAAATTATATACCATTAAACGATAAACTCTATAGCTAAGACTACTGCCAAGCATCAGAGAAAGGGTCTATTTGAAATGAATGTTCTGGAAACATTTTAGTAAAATGAAGGACAATGACGGTTGAAACGAAGACTTCAAGGTTTGTAAAACATTCTTCTTGAGACATTTTCTTTCGATAGCCCGTATTAGATTCAAGTTATTTACCTAAATGTTGCGAATTTTGACGTTTTAAATTGTCACTTTGACGTTTTGAGGAAAACCCCAATTTATTTTATCTTTAAATGCCCATAACTTTTTTGTATTTTGACCTACAGCGCTTTTGGTAGGTAGTTTACATATAGCGATATAAAACGAACTACCAAATTTGGTTGCCCTTACTTTGTTATTTCCGGAGATATGAACTTTTTTCTAAAGAAAACACAAAATTTTCCGGGAAAACCTCGGCCGATTTTCCTGGCTATCGAACTTATCCAAGCCACTTACAAATTCTGGACGCAGCAAGTGCGTTATGGTAGTGAATTTTCATAAAAATGTTTTTAAGTTCAAATATGTTTTTTTTTAAGAAAGCAGGCATCAAATTTGGTTACCAGTATAGTAAAAACAATGTGTCATGTTTCATAAAAATTACTTTATTGTGTGAAAACGTACAAAAATTTCCGAAAGTAAACTTAAGGTGTTCCCGATCCCGAAAAACAACCGTTTCTTGGTCAACCTTATAGGTTAATAGCAAATTGAGCTTTTCAAATATGAAGCATTAATCAAAATTCGCGACCATAACCCACTTGCTGCATCCAGAATTTCTTTTCCTACAAACATGCATTATATTTCGATGTAAAATGCGTTTTCGCCTTAAAAAAAATTGTATCACCAACAATATATATATATATATATATATATATATATATATATATATATATATATATATATATATATATATATATATATATATATATATATATATATATATATATATATATATATATATATATATATATATATATATATATATATATATATATATATATAAACAAACATATAAAAATCGAAACTGACCCCAGATATGTGTTCTAGAGGGTCTAATTAAAGCTCATTTGAAATTTTTTCAAAATTCAAAAGTCGGAATGTCCTCCTTAGTGAATTTTTTTAAAGAAAATTCACTAACAAGAACGGATACGCCTGAAACCACATACAACCAAAAAAATTAGCAAATAGCAGGGGCAATAGACTTTTTAAAACTTTTTATACGTAAAGGTGGCCAGGAAATTAAAAAAAGATTGGGTGAGGTACCGCAAGATAATAAAACGCCGGTAACCTCCATGAAAAAAAAAGCCCATATAGGGTGTAACTAGGGGCTCCATATTAATGTCAAGGACACATGCAAATGCTATCTCTAGATAAAAAATTAAACAAAAACATGAAAAGAAAAATACAAACCCATGGCACATTCGAAAGTTCATGTTGAAAATTATATTCCTCACTCATATTCACTGCACAATCACCTATCAATAGCGAATCAATCGGAACGTTACGTAATACTGATATTTTATCTTCTGTCGTGAAAAATGTCTTTTCATTGATTTTTTTTCAAAAAGTTCAAATATAAAATATGTTTAGCCGGAGTAAATGATGTATGTATTTTGCGGCAAGTCACCGGTTAAATGACAAGCTCTAACGCACCGATCGAGCTGTGTCCACGGACTGGCGCATGAAATCATGAAGCAAAATAGTGAGATAGCGAAAATTCTACGTCCGCCAATGAATAACGCGCATCTGCGACATTCTGTGTCGCGGTGAAAACAAAACGTAAATATTATTTTTAGATTTGATACCATAATAATCATAATCGTTGCCCATTCAAATTGGTTTCGGTAATAAACGAAAGCACAAGTGGAAGGATGTGACACAAGCAGGTGCTCCGTATTAATTTCGAATTAGTTGTGGCCATCAGTGATCAAAGTGACCATGGGAACGCGGTGTTATCATTTTCTTTTTTATTTGTGCATGCCACAACACAGTATCATTTTTGTTGCCGTGATTTAATAGTTTTTGACCTTGATCCTAATCTTATCTAATCTACAAAGGCTGGAGTTTATAATATTATGCAGTTTAATAAACGTTTAGGCTTTACATAGTAAAATATACGGTGACATCATCATCCAATAGCAAAGTTACAGCATAGGATTCAAAGCTGTGAGCAAAGCTTCTGAGAAATACTATTTTCTGTGTGACGAATACCTATTATACAAATATGTTTTGGTTACAGGATCAGGATACCTGTGCATTCTTAATTACGTACGTACTGGTATGAACCCGGTTTCCGAACGGCAATTTAGAGAAATTCTAAAAAAAAAAAACAATCTGAGTCAGTTTCTCCACTCAGTTAATTAATGTAAATATACCTGCTTATGTTGGCAAAAATTATGTCTGAATGTCGTTTCTTATGAACATCTGTGTATTGATTTGGTTAAGATTTCTTAACCGACTTCAAAAAAATGAGGAGGTTCTCAATTCGACTCTATTAGTGAATTTTCTTTTAACTCAAAAAATAATAGGCCGATTTTGATTAAACTTGGTGAATACCTTCGTTTTGCAAATGGCTTGGATAAGTTCGTTAGTCAGGAAAATCGGCCCAGGTTTTCCCAGAAAATTTTGTATTTTCTTTCAAAAAAAATATATATCTCCGGAATTAACAAAGTTAGGGCAACCAAATTTGGTGCGCTGGTTTATATCGTTATAGGTGAGCCACCTACCAAAATTTAGCTCTGTAGGTCGAAAGACAAAAAAGTTATGGGCATTTAAAGAAAAATAAACTGGGGTTTTCTTCAAAACGTCAGTGACAATTTAAAACGTCAAAATTCGCAACATTTAGGCAAAGAACTTGAATATAATACGGGCTATGGAAAAAAAATGTCTCAAGAAGAATGTTTTACAAACCCTGAAGTTTTAGTTTCCACCGTCATTGTCCTTCATTTTACTAAAATATTTCCAGAAAATTCATTTCAAATAGACCCTTTCTCTGATGCTTGGCAGTAGCCTTAGCTATAGAGTTTATCGTTTAATGGTATATAATTTTTGTCGAATTTTCGTAAAAAATCAATAAAGCTCAATATATCCGTTATTATACACGATATGAAAAAATATTGTATACATTAATTATATGGTGTCTTGAGCTACATCTTAAAAAATTATTGCTACAATCACAGGGTGGCCCATAAGTCGTTGGTGATACAAATAATTTGTTTTAAGTCGAAAACGCCTTATGTTTTGCATTTCCCATCGAAATATAATGCATGTTTGTAAGTTAAGAAATTCTGGACGCAGCAAGTGCGTTATGGTAGCGAATTTTGATTAAATGCTTCATATTTGAAAAGCTCAATTTGCTATTAACCTATAAGGTTGACCAAGAAACGGATTTTTTCGGTTACACTTTGAGTTTACTTTCGGAAATTTCTGTACGTTGTCAAACAATAAAGTTATTTTGATGAAACATGGCACATTGTTTTTACTATATATGTTATACTGGTAATCAAATTTGATGCCTGCTTTCTAAAAAAAAACACATATTTGCTATTAAAAACATTTTAATGAAAATTCACTACCATAACGCACTTGCTGCGTCCAGAAATTTTTTTATGTGTGTTACCTCAGAACTTTTTTATAGGTAAACCGATTTTTACGATTCTTTTTTTATTTGAAAGTTGGTGCTTCTCTTGTGGTTCTATCCATATAAATTTGATCACGATCTGACCAGTAGTTTTTGAGTTATCGTTAATGAAGTCGGTTTTCCATTTTAGTGAATTTTCGTAGAAAAAAATTCACTAATGAGGAGATCCCGACTTTTGAATTTTGAAACAAAATTGCAAATGAGCGCGAACTAGAACCCTTAGAACCCATATCCGAAGTCAGTTTCAATTTTTATAGGTTTATATATATATATATATATATATATATATATATATATATATATATATATATATATATATATATATATATATATATACATATGTATGTATCACACCGATAACTAAAAAAAGGGCCGATTTTGATAAAATTTGGCATGTACCTTCCTTTTGTAAATGGCTTGGATAAGTTCGTTAGTCAGGAAAATCGGACGAGGTTTTCCGGAAAAATTTTGAATTTTCATTCGAAAAAAATGTTTATCTCAAAAAATAAAAAAGCTATGATAACCAACTTTGGTAGGTGCGTTTATGATATAAAAAGTAAACTATACACCAAAATTTAGATTTCTATGTCACAAGAAAAAAAAGTTATAATACAATATTTTGTGCCAGATCATTTCTATGAAAATTCACTACCAAAACGCACTTTCTGCGTCCAGGCTTTTTTAAAATTTTTACTTCTTTGTTTGTCAGCTTCTGCCAAGTACAGATGTAGAGACTTCGGTGAATCTGCAGATAACATTCCGTAAAGTTTTAGATAAAACGACTGCTAATGGATGAAGTTTGGTATCTTGCACGCACACTGACACTATTATTACCTTTTGTTCTCTTGTCTTTGCTGAGTTATTTACATTTAATTTTTTTTAAACATTACACAGTTTTTCACACTGTCCCGGGACGATTCTGTTCCGTGAGACCTCTTTCCCTCTTATACATTAACATTTGACGTAACGTAACAATAATGGGAGTCACTGGAATATTCCAGACCCCGCGCAGTTCTTCTTTGCGCAATTGGCTCCTACCTTCTATTACCATACCGCTTTTAGTAAGTGTATCGCTGCCATCGGGTTCTTAATTATTTATGTGCTCCGTGGCCTTCTTTCTGAAATTGTGCATTGCACCTTGTTTTCTTATTATGATCATTCTACCTAGTATTACCGTGGTAGGAGCGTGTATGTGTCGCGTTTTAGTGTTCCGTGACATATTACTTGTTTACTACGTTGTTGTCGTAATGAGGAAAATGCGATGTCGTAGGTTAGCCAAGTGCCGGACCTACCTCATTTTCTTCTGATGAAAAAGGTAGGTTTTATGTAATTTAACCGCTTTTTTAAATTTCGATCGTTTGACAGTATTTGCTCTGATATATTCTCTTTTAGCTGTACAGGATACTTATATTGTATATGTATGTATATTATACTGTATGATTTTTCCCTCTCGTAGCCTTTCACTTGGGAAACACACGTGGAGGGGAGGTTCTTCGTCGTGAGGGTTTTCCTTCCCCTCTCGCCTATCTACAACCACCCTCGTTGCGTAAACCGCAAGACCAATTTCCTGTGAGCAACCCTCAAGAAAGTTACGGGAGTTCGGGCGAATAAGGGTGCTGTGCGGGGTAGGCAGTGTATAAGGGGGGTATGGCTTCAAAATTTGAAAAAGGCAGCATTTCAAGGCCTGATTAGGCTGTCTTCTTCACATTTTCTGCTCATATTTCCTTTATATCTTCTTCCCCGCCCAGCACCCCTGGTCACTCCTGGTCCCGTAGCTTTCAAGGGGGTTGTTGACAAGAAATGCTTCTTGTGGTTTGTGCATCCAGGGGAGGGGGGATCCTAGGGATGTTTAAAAAAATCAAAAAAGGTTTTGGGAGGTTGTCTGCAGATTTACCGAGGCTTCTTCTCTGCCTACACAATTACTTGTTTTCCTCGCAGTAACCAGTTTCGCCCTTTTAAGTCATCATCGGACGGGAGAAAATTGAATTGTGGTGCCTAGGCTAAGTCTGGATAATATGCTTTGCAAATGCAGATTTTTTCATCAGGGTTATGTCTAAGTGCAGAAATATGTTCTTTGTATCTGGTATTAAAACTTCTAGAAGTTTGACCAATGTAAACTGCGTTACAATGTGTGCAAGCTAAATAATATTTTTAAATTGTATTGCCACCGTTCATGCAAATATCAAATCTACTTTAAAAGAAGACGCTAACCATAGTACAATTTCTTAGATTTAAGCATGAGAAAGTTAGAAAATAATTTGCTCGAAATTTCAATATATAGGAAACATTCACACAAATATAGCAAAAAGCCGCATAGAGCTATTACACTTTTGTAATTACATCCGTAAACTTGCAAACTTTTACTGCTTGAGAGGGACATCACTCTATCCGAATGACCAGCGAACTACTGAGACGTGGGTGCTGAATTCATACTTCTATTATTACTATAATTGGTAATATATATATATATATATATATATATATATATATATATATATATATATATATATATATATATATATATATATCCCTGTGTGTGTGTGCGCGCGCGCGCATGCGCATGTATATGTATGTATGAATATATACGCATTTAATTGTCTCGCTTGTCTAACATTATCGATTAATTTTAGGTTTCTTTATCTAGGTAGTGATTATTTTCCCAAATATGCCGGGCTACGCATGATTTATCTATAGTACCGATCTCAGTTGTGCTAAACGTTCTTTAAACATAAATTCAATAGATTTTTTAGTTTGTCCAGTATTTTAAATCACAATCTTTAAATCTTATTTCATAGCCGACATTTGACTGCTTTTACCCTTATCCTTTCGGTTACCTCGCTTTCTAAAAAATGCTATCGAGACTTTCCGTGATTCGCGGTTTAAATGGTAAGCAAACATTTTTGTCTGCTTTCTGTTTTCTGGACGTCGTTGAATCCCACATTTTCTTTGTTTTATGTTGCTTAATGAATTTCTCCACTAGACAAACATAAAAAAGAAAATGTTTGTGGTGAATTGGGTTCTCCAGGTGTACTTGTGGAAGAGGCAGAAAAAGATGAAAGCTCCTGGAAAACTTAACGCAAATAATGAAGTCTGGAAGCTAGAACGAATCAAAAAGAATAATGGAAGATTATAATGGTTTGAAGACAATGCGACAGATTTAGATTGCGACAATGATGTGATGGTATATAGGAAGCAGGTTTTTCTCTGTGACTTATAAGTGTGCTGAAGATCTATAAGATCTACACTTAATATCCTGAGGATCCTTGAAGACACAATGTCTACCTGGAGAACAAATATTCAGTTACGGGTACAAACGGGTGATAACATCGTAACCAGCACGACACCAATTAGAAGAGGTATATTTCAAGGAGACTCGCTAAGTCCATTGTAGTTCTGCCTCGCATTCAATCCACTATTAAACCGCCTGAATCCGAGCAGATATGGCTTTGGTATAAAAAGCAATGGCAGGAAGCAAATGTGGCCAAATCTGCTGTATATGGATGATCTTAAGCTTATGGCATCCACAAAGACCCACATTGAACAACTCCTTAAAAACGTGGGAGGGTTTTCCAGAGATATTGACATGCAGTTTGAGCTTGACAAATGTCGCACCTTAGCCAGAGGGAAGATACCACCAGGTGTATATGAAACGCAGAATAGCCAGAAAATCAATTGATGTAGAAGAGTGTTATAAATACCTGAGAATACAGCAAGCCAGGAAGAAAAAACCACTCAGTAATGAAGAACGATCTGACAAATTAGTTTACCAAAATAGTAAAATAGGTGGTGCAAGCACATCTCAACAGCAAGAATCTGAGTAAAGCTCTTAAACATTTGCATCATCTACACTTAGCTATTAATTTGGGATTGTGAACTGTAGTAAAACAGACATCGAAAATCTACAACGGAAGGTGCGAATACTAACCAACTCCAAGAAGCACCATTCTCGAAGTTCCCCCCGAGTAAATAGAAACCAAGGTGGAAAATGAGTGTTGGATATTGGAAAACAATTGGACCAGCAGATAGTGAACCTGCGTACATATTTCCATCAGCAGGCGCTTACTTCTAAACTACACCGTGTCTTATACAAGGTAGATGATTAAACACCGTTTCAATTAAGAGAAAGTTAAATACAAGGTGACATCGGGCTGATCAGGACAAGCTGCAGTCTTGAATGCAGAAGTCTCGATGGGCAACATCTGAATGAGACTTCGCAGGCACCTGTCTACCAATCGGCGTCGCACTACTGATTGGTTCCGGGCAGATGTTTCCAGAGACAGAAGGGTTTTTTTTTGCTGGCCATACATGATCAGGTCATCCCAACAAGAAACTACTTAAATCAGAGACTATATCTAGTACGTCACCGGAGGATGTCAAGCATTTGCTGCAACAGAGGACAAAGAGAGGTACGAAGCAGTTACGAGAATACATCATCAAGAACTGGCTCTGAAAATGGGACTTTTAAATCTTAGTAAGGAGCCCTATTATGAATACACTCCTGAGCCTGTTCTAGAGAACTCAGGATACAGACTGTACTGGGATCGCACCGTGCTCACAAACCAACGAGTTGTCCACAACAGGCCAGATATAATAGCAGATAAATGCTGGAAACAGATGACGCTAACTGATGTGGCCATTTCAAATATCCATAATCTAGAGATAAAGTACAACGAGAATATGATTCAGTACAGATACCTCAAGATGCAAGTAAAGAGACAATAGAGGGTAGATAGTGTCCGAGTGATACTTATAGTCATGTCGTCAACTGGTGTGGTTCCTAAGAATCTTCGAGAGAACATTAAGAAACTGGGCCTTGGAGAGTATCTTTATGAAGTTATGCAGTGCGGAGATTCCTGGGAAATGAGGCTGTCTCGTTGTCGTTCGGAACCCGATAACTTGGAAAGGGTTGCATCTGAGCTCAATCTTTTTGGTATCTGAAATTCCTGGGATAAGTGAATGTTTCCCTTTGAGGAAGCGTGAAAGACTTTCAGGCTGAAGACATAATAATAATAATATAATGTGTCAGTAATATATATATATATATATATATATATATATATATATATATATATATATATATATATATATATATATATATATATATATATATATATATATATATATATATATCTTTTAAACCTTAAAAATATATCTGATTATGGAAACAATCGTTCACTTAGAGACCAATTTATAAGCTGGTAGAGCCATACAGCTAACCAGCAAAAGATCTGCTCAAATTCAGCAGGAACGAACTGGAACTTTTGACAGAACTGATAACTGGTCACTCTTAAATGAAGCCAATGGGGATCAAGTCTGACCGTAATAATGTGGAGTGGATGAGGAAACTCGTTTAAACATGTGACATTTCGGAGGCATTTACAGAGTCAATGCAAAGGCTACTAGGATCTCTGTGTGTGTGATAACTACTGTATGGCTTCGGAAACCAGGTCTATTAGCCACAAACTGTTGCATTAGACAGACGAGATGTAAGCAGAGCGCGAATTTAGTGAATAGAGCAGCTACAAGCTAGAAGTTTATGCCTTACAAAATGAATCTTAACTAAATAAAATCATGTTTATATTACATTATATGTGTTTTATACATTCCATTATTTATCTTTTTTTGTTTTTGTTTTTTTTCTCCTAATTATATATATATATATATATATATATATATATATATATATATATATATATATATATATATATATATATATATATATATATATATATATATATATATATATATATATATATATATATATATTTAGGAGGAGAAACGGGGATGCAAGAGTGCAGTGCAGTTCAGGGACCCGCTACTAGGATCTAATACTGGACTATGTGTGTATCTTGACGGAGTAAATGAAAGTCTGAGTGGCACAATATGTCAGGGCACCACCATTCAATATAAAGAAACAGCCTTTGCAAATAATAATAATAAATAGAACATTTAAGTTCGCCTAGCCTAGTTTTTTGGAATTTGCGTTGCGGTTTACCTATATGCTAATTTATACTCTAGTACTGCATTATTTACAAACTGGCATTAAAGATTTAAATGTTTCACTGTCATTGAGACGTTTTGTAATAGGCATATAGAATAATATTTATGTTTATCACAAGTGGCTATAACTTAACAAATATCAATAACAGAACTGTTGTTCTATAATTAAAAATTATAACCTCGCTGAATTAAAATACTAGTTTCCTGTCGTTAATTAAGCGATTTCGAACAAAAACTGTTAGGTATTATAATTTATTCCACAATGACGTAATATTTATACCCGACCATGATCAGTTTAACGAATTCTGTTTCTAGTTTAGACCACAAAATGTGAAAACAACGTGTCCATCTTACGTATGAGGTCATCACTTTATACGTTACTGATAGTGACTTACTTATGCATGCCTTGTCAGTTTTATAAGTGCTTCAAGTACTTATCGCCATTAAATGTTGCACATTCAAGAAATATATTTATATACAGGGGTTTATCAGTTTTTATTGTATTAAAACTATATAACAAACGGTATAGTTTCCATTCAAAAGTACCCTCTACTTGATCACTTTTATTTCCTACCAGGAAGGCTTTATGGTGGGGTCAAATGTAGAGGGTATCCATAACGCAACTGTACCTACCCCCAGACAAAGAGGTCTTAATCTCATAAATCTAGAAGACAAAGCCATGGCCCTATTTATAAAAAATTCGGGACGCAGCAAGTGCGTTATGGTAGCGAATTTTCATTGATCAAATTTGTATAATTCAATTTTCTATAAACCTACAAAATTGAATTTTGATATGTAGTAAGCATTTGCAGGGGCAATATATCAACCAAATTTCATCAAAATAACTTTGTTATTTTTTGAGATACAATTTCTTTTCGGAAAAATCGATTTTTTTCAACTATTCCAATAGGGCTGGCTAACGAACTCATCAAAGCTATTAATAAAAGAAATCTGTGCGTAATAGAAAAAAACTATCTGCACCATATCATTCTCACCACATGAAGGAGATAGTCTAATCCATGACAGGCAACTGCCGACCTTCTTTCCTCTGTCACCCATTCTTGGAACAAGTCTATGGAACTACACGGTGAATCCCAGATTGTCGCTATAGACATATCCAAAGCATTCGACTAGGTATGGCACGCAGCGCTGCTCAATAAACTTCCGGTCTATGGCCTACCACCAAAACTCTGTACCTGGACAGCAAATTTCCTCTCCAACCGGAGCATTACTGTTATCGTGGATGGCCATTCCTCTAAACTATATACAATTAATGCATGAGTTCCCCAAGGTTCAGCTTTAGCCCTTACTTTGTTTCTTCTCCACATCAATGACCTCCTGTCTAGCACATCCAACCCAGTTCACAGTTACGCGAACGACAGCACCCTCCACTCAAATATACAATATTCTAAGCCTGCCTCTTAAACCCAATTAGATGAGGATCGCATGGACTCATGGAGGGGTTTGACTCCGTGGATCTCCAAAAAATATTAGACTGGGGAAGTATAAATCTTGTACAATTCAACCCCACCCAATCACAGTCTTTCTTTCTCATAAGACATACACCAGCCCTAGACCCATCACAATAAACAACCAATTCAAAGTAATGAGTCCTTTTCGCTTGTTGGCATTTCTGTGGATCGAAATCTCAATTGGCACCAACATGTCACATAAATTGCAGAAGCGGCTGCTAAGAAATTAGGTTTCCTCTTCCGGACTCGCAAATACTTTTCACCAGCTAATCTCTATACCTTATATACTTCACAAATAAGACCAAACCTCGAATACTGCTCCCACATCTGGGGTGCTGCTGCCGCTTCTACAGTCGCTATCGTGGACTCCATTCAGAAGAGAGCTATACGTCTCATCGGTGACCCTACCCTCACCCAAAGGCTGCCATCCCTTGCCCACCGACGTGCCGTTGGTGACCTCTTACTTTTATAGATATCTGCACGGGAACTGCTCAGAGGAGCTTTCTTCCATAGTTCCTCCATCTGCTGCCGCCAACACATCTACCAGGGGAACAAAGCGAATGCATCCTTTTACTGTCCAGGTCACCAGACATAGAATATCTTGTTATGCCCGCTCTTTTGTCCTGAGGACTTCCAAGTTGTGGAATTCCTTGCTGGCACATGTTTTGCCTTCTCCCCCGAACCTCCAAACCTTCAAGTCCAAAATTAACAAGTTGCCTCTTTCCTCCTTGTCGACACCCACGGTACGATAGTATTTAGGCTGTAAGCCCTCGTGGTGTGTTGTTGAAATAAATAAAAAAGATAAATAAAATGACAAATTTTCATAATCACCCTACAGCTCAAAAACAAACTCATGTCAGTTTTGATTTCGGCATCGTTAGTTTCACAAAACAGAAGAACAATATTGTGAAGGCCGCAACCTTCTATCTCTACTCTTAACAGAGATACCCCACAAAAGCAACGAAATCCGGACACACTGTACGGTGTAGTGATGGGTCGTTATTTAATTAACTGTTATTTTTAAACGGTTGTCGAGCCGCAACGGTAACCACCAGTTATGGATTTATAAAAATAACAGGTACAAAATAACGCTTTTTACACTAAACTAGAAATCGGACTCTTATCTGTTTCAGTTCCACTGCAGCTAAGTTCGATGAATAAACATCGGTTTTCATCGGCAACTGTTAAATTTAACTATTTAACGGGATGAATGGACATGAGACTGGGAATGATAAATATGTATGGCTGTATGGGTATGCTATGCAGTATAGAGCGGACTTTACTTCATAACATATTACTTAACAGGTAACACGTTATTTATACTAGTGTGCTCGCTCTCGCTCACAGCTTTGGGAATGTAGGATACTATCGATCGACTATCCAGTTCAAAATTACAGATAAATAACTGGAGCTATTAATTTCAACGGTTATTATGAAATAACGTAAACGGCTTCAACTGTTAATAGAAAATAACGGTTTTGCACATCACTAGTACGGTGTCATGCTGGCAAGCCATGTGGAATCATTTCGTTTGCTAATTGCGGGGAGCTAGGTTCGACTTCGCTTTCGCTTGAAACCGGGGTTATTGGTTGTTTAACTTTATTAATAGCTGTTAATTGTTCGTTGTTTCATATTTAATATGTTGAGTACATTTTCTATTGAAATTTTAACATGTAATAAAGCAATGAGCTAATTTGTTCCAGGAGTATATAATTAATGCGGTTCAAAAGAATATTTTTCAAAGGCTACTACTTTAAGGAAAACAAGTTCTGTGCATCACCCGTATAATAATAAACTGCCAACGCGTTAATAGTGGAACAATAATTAGTCACGTGGGATGATTAGATAGCAAATGCGTTTTGTCACTATATGGACCTTGAAATAGAAACAACTCAATAAACAATCCCCTACTTTGTTGCGGGCCTTGGGAAAGAACATGGAAATTAATAGCAAATGCACTGTTCGAGACCGATAAAAATTTCGCATTACCATATAAGACAATAGGTGGTGGTGCATATGGCCGTTCCAGTTCAGTTACCTCTTTGTATACTTGATTAGGACCGTCGCGGAAATAAACCTGTCCGTAAAATGTCTCTTGTTTAGTTAAAGAAGATACAGATGACTTGCCCACGTAAACAACAAAATTGGTTTGAGGTAAAATTGGTAGATGTTTGAAATTTTTTTACCGGCACAATTTGCAAGGTGTGGTATTTAGTTACCACCCAAACAAAGTTTGTGCGGTGAACGATCCCAGTGTGTGGGGAAGACATACCATTAGGATCTAGCACAACATATTTGTTGCAATCACGGATAAAAAAAAGTTAAGGAGTGAAGATAACCAAACCTTGAAAAAGATCTGATGTAAAAAAGTTTCTATGCTAATAACTTAAATTTTCATTAACTTTAGAGCACAATTGAGGTGCATGGTATTGCTATGTTACTTCCACATCACCAATACGCGTGGAAGTATGGCATCGGCAACAAAAATTTCATTTTTTTTTCGCTTAAATATAAAAAATGTCAAAACATATATAAAACATGATTTGGGAACGAAATTTTGTTTGTTTGTCGGTTAGTATGTCTGTGTTTGTAGCCACGATAACTTTAGAACGAATTGAGATATAGCAGGGTACCCAGCAGAAATCAAAAATCCAATTCCCTGAAATTTCCAGGCTCATAAAGTGAGTTTTTCATAATAGTTAAAATGAAAGGCACACATCTCTGAATACATTTCTATTCATGAAGTAAAAAAATTCTGAACGCAAAACTTGTTTAATAAACAAACATCTTCAGAAACATAAATATTGTTGCGTTTTCTCCGGGTTCTGGATAAGTGAGACTTTAAATTTTAACAAAACAACTTTATTTACACTCTAAATATGGATACAATAAAATTTCTAGAATGTCTCTCTCACAAAACACTTCATTTACTGGCCTTACAATTACTACTCTCAACAAAAGTCACTAATCTGGTACTACAGTCACTACTCTCTTAACACTTTACACTGCTTCAAGTCACTACCACATTCTCTTACTGAACTGCCCTCCTCGGGCTGGCTTGCTTTCGCTTTTATATACTCGCCGTACCTTCCCCTCCTTTCTAGAGCATTCCATTCCAGAACGTTCCAGGACCTTCTTTTACTAGAAGGTTCTGTGAATACAGATCGGTCCCGTGTGTATACAGGGGGATGTGTATACAGGATGATCCAAATGTGGTCACCACTCCTATGTTACACAAGAGGTGTTTCTCGAACTATAAGATCTCTCTGCGTATACAGGGTGTAAGGGTTCTCTGCGTATACAGGGTGTATATACAGGGTGTTCGGAATGTGCAGACCTCAGTTATCCGTTCCGACGGGGCACAAGTTGGTAACTTCGTTATTTCTGGTCCTAGAGGGTTGAGACTTCGCCTGAGGGGGGTCACCCCAGGCACCCCCAGGGGGGTGGGGAGGCGGTGTTGCCAGATTGTGCAAAAATTCCCAGATGTTGGGGAAATTCTGGAGATGTGGCAACACCGCACCTACGTCTCTTGAAGTGCTTTGTAACACTGCCCCCCTCCTTAAGACTGTTCGTCCCGAACAGTATTTACCGGCCGCCAATTCGTTGCCCCGATAGGGACTCAACCTCTCTATGTGAACAACTTTGGGTTTAGTTCTTGGAGACAGCTGGATTCTGTAGACTAGGTCGTTAATTTTCTTAGTCACCAAGTATGGCCCTTCCCATGGTTTCTGAAGTTTGGGACTGAGGCCCTTTCTCCTTGTTGGTTGGTACAGCCACACTGCATCACCTTCCTTGAATGTATGGGGTGTTGCTCTGCGATCCAAGCGCATCTTCATCCGGTCACTGCTTAAGAGGAGCCTATCTCTGACACATCTGTGTATAGTGCGCAGTTTTCCTTCTAGGTCGGCGACATACTCAGGTAACGTAGCTAGGTCCGCTATGTCCTCGTTCGGTGGTGGTCTCGTCATGTCGATTGGTAACCGCATCTCTCTGCCGGTCAACATCATGGATGGAGTGTAGCCGGTAGATTCATGCTGAGAGCTTCTGTAAGCTAGGAGGAACAGAGGTATCAACTTGTCCCAGGTTCTTTGATTCTCGTCGACAAACATAGCAAGATACTGATTGATGGTCCTGTTATGCCGTTCTACCATGCCGTCTGATTGAGGGTGGAGTGGCGTTGTTCTCGTTTTCTTTATGCCTAGCAAGTCCATTAGGCTCTTCCAGACCTCTGATTCGAAATTCCGGCCCTGGTCGGTGTGAATCTCCAAGGGTACGCCATGCCGTGATATGACATTTTCCATCAGGGCTTCTGCTACGGTCGTTGCCTCTTGGTTGGGGATCGGCGCAACTTCAGGCCATTTCGAGAAGTAGTCCATCGCCACCATTATGTATCTGTTCCCAGACTCTGTGATGGGAAAAGGTCCTGCGATGTCTACGGCAACTCTCTCCCACGGTGTACCTGAGATGTACTGCATCATTTTTCCTCTGGATCGGGTCTTTGGTCCTTTCTTTGAAGCACATTGGTCACACCTTTTGCACCATTCTTCCACGCTTCTTCGGCAGTTTATCCAATAGAAGCGGTCTCTCACTCTGGCAAGAGTCCTGTTGACCCCAAAGTGGCCTCCACTTCTACTATTGTGTAACTCTTGAAGAACACTGCTTATGCACTCACTTGGCACAACGGTCTGGTATATACAGTCTCTACCATCGGCAGTTTCCCATTTTCGAGTGATCATGTCATTCTTTAGACACAATGAGTCCCATTGTAGCCAGTATCCTTTAACCTCCGCCCCAAACCGGGACACATCGTGCCACTCAGGTCTTTTCCCCTTTTGTAGCCATTCTCTAATATTTTTCAAGTCTGGATCTGTCTTCTGTGCGTCTCTGATGTATTCAAGATTTACGTCTAGATCGGTGTTATTCTTCTGTCCTGCCACCAGTTGTTTGATCTGATGAGTTACTTTGTCGATCTCTTTGTTCTCTTGTCGCTCGCAAAATTTACATTCATGCACTGAACATGGTCTTCTCGACAGGCTGTCTGCATTGGCGTGACTTCTTCCTCTTCGATGTTCAATCCGGAAGTCGTAGCTCTGCAGTTTCTCTATCCATCGTGCTATCTGTCCTTCAGGATTTCTAAAGTTCAGAAGCCATTGCAGAGCAGTGATCTGACCTCACGCGGAATGTTCTTCCGTACAGGAAGCTGTGGAAATGTTCGATGGATCTTACAACTGCCAGCAGTTCTTTCCGGGTTACACAGTAATTTTTTTCTGCTTTTCCGAACGTTTTGCTGAAGTAGCCTATCACAACTTCTTCTCCGGCTTGGAGCTGCGAGAGTACTGCCCCAATGCCATACTGGGAAGCATCAGTGTCCAGTATGAACAGTCCTTCGTCCTGAGGATAAGCCAGTATAGGAGCAGTGAGAAGACGATGTTTGAGTTCTCTAAAAGACTGTTGGCAATCTGGTGACCAGATGAACTCGGCCTTATTTTCAGTTAGGCTATGTAGAGGTTTCGCAATGCTGCTGAAGTACTTCACAAAGCGTCGGTAGTAGCTGCAAAGTCCCAGAAAACTTCTGACCTCATGTTTGTTCTTCGGCACAGGCCAGTCTCTTACTGCCTTTATTTTCTCTGGATCGGTTTCTATCCCTTTCTCAGAAACAACATGTCCGAGGAAACATACTTTCTTCTGGAAGAGGACGCATTTCTTGGGATTGAGTTGCAGATTGGCACCTCTCAGCCTGGAGAAAACTTGTTTCAGATTCGACAGGTGTTCATCGAAAGTCCTTCCAATCACCATGACATCATCGAGATACACCAGGCATGTTTCCCATGTCAGTCCTCTTAGCACTAATTCCATTAGTCGCTCGAAGGTGGCAGGGGCATTACATAAGCCGAATGGCATGACCTTGAATTGGTACAACCCATTCCCGGTTGAAAAAGCAGTCTTCTCCTTATCGTCTTTATGGAGTTCTACTTGCCAGTAGCCACTTTTCAGGTCTAATGTAGAGAACCACTTTGATCCGGCCAAAGTGTTCAAAGTGTCGTCGATCCGGGGCAGGGGATAACTGTCCTTCTTGGTGACATCATTCAGCTTTCTATAGTCCACGCAAAATCTCATAGTGCCATCTTTCTTGGTGACCAAAACTACTGGGGACGACCAAGGACTATTAGACTCCTCGATCACACCATCTTCCAGCATTTCGTTAACCATCGCCTTGATTTCTGATTGCTTGGCAAAAGGCAGTCTTCTCGGCGGCTGTCTAATTGGTCTTGCGTCGCCAGTATTAATTCTGTGTTGCACTAGACTCGTACGACCTGTGATTTTATCTTGAGCGAATATATCGGCCTCCTCCAATATGAACTTCACTGCCATCTCCATCTCCATATTGTTCAATTGGCCCCATGAATTCTTGAACCGCTCTACTAATTCTACTGGCAGTCTTCTGTCTAATGCAGTGGGTGTCACGTTTTTGGACGACGTCACTCGGTCAATGGGTTCGCAAGTGGCGATAACCTCACCTTTCTTCAATGTGACCCTGTTAGTTTGTACGTTAGCCACTCTTATGGGTATTGTCCTCTTCGGGTCTACTAAGCATCGTGCGACGAGGGCACCATCATGTCTATCTTTTAGGGGCTCCGCTATGAGAGCAGACATACCATCAAGTTTCTTCTCTAGCCTGGCTCTGACAATCTTCTCACTGTTACCAGGAATCCGTGTATCTTCGTCGACAATAAGACTCACCTTGGGACTAGCTTCGCCTGCTGTTGGAGATAAATACAACTCTTCGTTACCGATTTTCAAGATCTTATTCTGGAAGTCTACTGATAGGACATCGAACTCTTCCATTAAATCCAGGCCCAGAATAAATTCGTCGACGATTTCTGCGACGACAGCCCTTACCTGTAGCTCAGTACTGCCCAGCCTAATGTAAACAGTGGCCTCTCCATGCACGGGTATTCTATCTCCTTTTGCCGTCTCCAACACAGGCTGTTTGTTGGTAGTTAGTGCCGACATATTTGGCAACATGTCTGGGCGTACAACGGATGTAGTGGCGCCAGTATCGATGGTAAAACTGCATTGTCTTCCGTCTATGCTGCCAGGTATGACGAGGCTCTCGCGGCAGCGTCGGATAGTGGAGACCCTGACTTTGGGGCATTGGGTCTCGCATGCCACGTGTCGCCCACCTACACTGGCGTCAGGTCGTTTTCCCTGATGGCGCTCCCTGTTGGTGTATTCTTGTCTTCTGCATGCCACCTGTTGGGTTTGTGAGCACTGCCTACTTATGTGCCCTTTCCTACCACACTTGTAGCATTCTATGTGGGACCAATCTGCTTTCGTCTTACGTGCTCCAACCGTTGCAGTGAGCTTGCTTATGGCTTCCTTCATCAACTTGATTTCTCGCCTTAGTTCCTCTGTCGTGTCTGCATGGTCCTCTATCTCCTTCACTTCGCGCAGCCTGTTGCGGCGAGGTTGAGATGCATTCTTCGCTGCTTCAAATTGCAAGCCATAGATAACGCAGTCTGTAAGTGTTTTGAATCTTCCGAGCCTTAAAGCTTGTTGCATCTCGTTGTCAAGTACCCCATCGATGAAGGTCTGGACGGTGATCTGGTTGACAAATTCTTCTGGGGCTTGGGGATATGCCAGTCGCACAAGTTTCTCCACTTCGGCACTGAATTCTTGCAGAGTCTCATTTGGCTTCTGGACCCTTGTCTTTAGTTGTGTCTGGTAGGCCTGGCTCATGTACTTGTTACCATATCTCAAGTCTAGGGCCTGTATCACTGTTAAGTAGTTTTGCTGTTTCGACTCCGGGATGTTCTGGAGGATTTCTAGGGCTTTACCTCGAAGCGAGAGAATTAGAGCAGTTGCTGCCTGTTGTTCGCTCCACCCATTGCTGAGAGCTGCCGCCTCAAACTGCCTCCTGTACATGGGCCACGATGTTTCTTCGTCAAAAGTCGGCGGCTTCAAAGTTCCATGAGGCTGCTGCACGATTGGCATATCTTCTTCCCGACGATTTTGAACTGGGGACATTCCAGTAACTCCTCTTGGTTGAGTTCTGTCAGTCTGGCCCATCACCTGCTCTGTCAGTTCTCTATGTCTGACTTCTGTGCCTTTCATCATCATCTTCATTTGTTCTTTCAACCCTTCCACTTCTTCCCATCGTTTATTCAAATCCTCTGTTACATTTTCTACTTTCTTGTCCACATTTTCTACTTTCTTGTCCACATTTTCTACTTTCTTGTCCACATTTTCTATTTGTTCGTTGATCTGTTCAATTTCTTCTTTTACATCAACTCTTATATTGTGGAACATACTTCGAAGCTCTTCTTTATCTTCTTGTCGCCTCTGTTCCTCCTCTTGTCGTCTTCTCTCGTCTTCTTCGCGCCGTCTTCTTTCATCTTCTTGTCGCCGTTGTTCGTCTTCTTCGCGTTGCCTCTTGAGGTCTTCTTTATCTTCTTGCCGCCGTCGTTCGTCTTCTTCGCGCCGTCTTCTTTCTTCTTCTTGTCGTCGTTGTTCGTCTTCTTCGCGTTGCCTCTTGAGGTCTTCTTGTCGTCGTTGTTCGTCTTCTTCGCGTTGCCTCTTGAGGTCTTCTTTATCTTCTTGCCGCCGTCGTTCGTCTTCTTCGCGCCGTCTTCTTTCTTCTTCTTGTCGTCGTTGTTCGTCTTCTTCACGTTGCTTTTTCAGTAAGTCCATCAACTCTTTGATTTCAGCCATCTTGTCGTAGTCAGTCGATCTGGTGTTTACCATTTACAGCTAGCTTGCTTGTTCACTTCTTCACTCACTTATCCCACTTCTGACACCAAATTGTTGCGTTTTCTCCGGGTTCTGGATAAGTGAGACTTTAAATTTTAACAAAACAACTTTATTTACACTCTAAATATGGATACAATAAAATTTCTAGAATGTCTCTCTCACAAAACACTTCATTTACTGGCCTTACAATTACTACTCTCAACAAAAGTCACTAATCTGGTACTACAGTCACTACTCTCTTAACACTTTACACTGCTTCAAGTCACTACCACATTCTCTTACTGAACTGCCCTCCTCGGGCTGGCTTGCTTTCGCTTTTATATACTCGCCGTACCTTCCCCTCCTTTCTAGAGCATTCCATTCCAGAACGTTCCAGGACCTTCTTTTACTAGAAGGTTCTGTGAATACAGATCGGTCCCGTGTGTATACAGGGGGATGTGTATACAGGATGATCCAAATGTGGTCACCACTCCTATGTTACACAAGAGGTGTTTCTCGAACTATAAGATCTCTCTGCGTATACAGGGTGTAAGGGTTCTCTGCGTATACAGGGTGTATATACAGGGTGTTCGGAATGTGCAGACCTCAGTTATCCGTTCCGACGGGGCACAAGTTGGTAACTTCGTTATTTCTGGTCCTAGAGGGTTGAGACTTCGCCTGAGGGGGGTCACCCCAGGCACCCCCAGGGGGGTGGGGAGGCGGTGTTGCCAGATTGTGCAAAAATTCCCAGATGTTGGGGAAATTCTGGAGATGTGGCAACACCGCACCTACGTCTCTTGAAGTGCTTTGTAACAATATCTTTATTCTTTTAAACCTCTAAAGAAAACTGATAGCTTTCTACTTAAAACAATGAGTATTACATGTTTTGCAGTAACTACTAATTAAGCTTTACTCATTTTAATCTAAATTAGATCAAACCACAAGAGCCTTATTATAACCACTGTTCAAACATTCGATAAAGACACGTCTTGATTAAAATAAATAAATAAATAAAGCTTCTTGAACAACGAAAATAAATATCAAATGTTTACTATGAAAAAAAGTCCAAATGAAATTACCACATTGTGGCAATAAGATAATATTCATACATATTTTATCAATGTGGTAATTTTAGGTTTAAAAACTCCAATCTCAAATTTTGCACTTTCTTCAGTGTGTTTTCCGCGTTCCTAGTTGTGATAGGTCTCTAAGTTTTTTATGTTTCATTATTTCTACTTCGATCATCTAAAGCGTTGTCATCTGATTTTCATCAAGACCTGTTTTATATTGATGATATGAATTCTTGATACCACTTTAGATTGACTTCATTATTTCCCACTCGTCTTAATTTCTTTACATTATCGTACACAATGCGTTGCGATATTAAGGTTTTCTCTTGTAAATTACAATACAAATACCCATATACAAATGCCCAATATTTTCCCTCCAACTTTGCCTCTTGTTACATGATCATAAAGGTTAAAATATAATAAACACAGACAGCGCAGCTCTACGCCGCCAATAACTAGAACGCATTTTGCATTTTATGCATTCAATGAAGAATATTTCACTCGACGTTTAAGGGGGTTATTGCGTTTCGATTTCGGGGCCTCAATCTGCCTACTCCCCAAATGTTATTAAAAATCGTCTTTAAGGCCTCGGGGTGTTCAACACTAAACCTCAGAGAGATCTTTACTATCAAAGAACAATAATCCAACCCACCCTTATCCACTGTTCTAAAGAGTGGGCAGCTTAAGGCCTTAGACCACATTTCCATTCATTTCATTAACCTCCTGAAAACGCCTTTAAAACAAAAGACGAAATGTCGCGTTCCAACAATTTCTGGACGCGGTACTATCCGAGAACTCAAAAAAAAATAAGGGATCGATTTTTGTAAAACTTTGCATGCGTGTTCCTTCAGTAATGGGCTTGGATAAGTTCGTTAGCCTCGAAAATCTGACCGGGTTTTCCAGGAAGCTTCGGGTTTTCTTTTGACACATTTTTGTATATTTGGAAATAACACAGCTATTGAAACCAAATCTGGTACGCAAGTTCTTCCTATATAGCGCATGGTATATGTCAAAATTTAGATTTCAAGTTTTTAAAAAAGTTACAATTATTTAAAAAAATTGGAGGCACTGTAATCCAAAAAATTCGCTAGAAAGGACACGAGGCCAAAATATTATATGGTTAACGAAATATATCAAACATTACATACTAAGATTAAGCTTCTTTGGTGCAAAAAGATCAACAAGTACAACGTGAAATTGACGATTTGAAATGTCAAAATTGGTGATTTTTAAACAAAGGTTCTAAAACGAATGCAGGTTATGGACAATAGATATTACAATAAGTGTGTTTAACAATGTCCCAAATCTCTGTCTTAGCAACTGTACACTAATAGCCCTTGATCTATTTAACAATTAAAATATGCCATTTGTCAAGAAATTGCTGGCATTCCACATGAAATAACCCAGCGAGTTACGGACAAGTTTTGTAACTGCCTTTAACAGTGTGTGGACACTAACGGCGCCCACTGGACTGATTTTTTTAGAACCAAATGAAACAACTATACTATATTTGAGTTTGATTGAACCCACAAATCTGCCATGTTATTTTGCCGCACCCTTTAACAGTGTGTGGACATTAACGGCGCCCACAGGACTGATTCTTTTAGAACCAAATGAAAAAAAAAATACATTTTATTCTTTACAATATATGCGTTTGATTGTACCCACAAATCTGCCTTGTTATTTTACCGCACCCTGTGCCAAGTAAAAAATTCTGACCACCTTTATTTCCCGCACTTGTTGATTTAGTCTCTGGGTCCAAAACCCAAATATCTAACTACAACTCTTCATTACAAATGTATGTCTACAATTTTCCTCATAATTCATATTATTGTTAAACATATAAATTTAACAATAACAATTAGAGGCCTCACCTCAAGCACTTTTAATATTGTAAATACACTTCGAATCGTTCCAGCTAAATTCTTGAGTATGGCGTATTTCATGCTACAATGGAGTAAACTCTGTTGGGTAACGATTATTAAATGTAAACTTACGTTGTTTAAATTTAGTTCAGCGAACTCTTCTATACAAATTTGTTTATGAAGGGACTACGACTGTTAGATTAAAAATAATCTTCAAATGTGCCGTCGTTTTTCCTCGTTCAATTCTTCCCAGAAAATACAATTTTTCTTTGAAAACCATCTTATATCCAAAAAAATATTAAAATTATTTTAATGAAATTTGCTGAACAAGTTCACTTAATTGAGGTTGCTCAAGTTTTCAAATTTCGTAAATGGCAACATGCAAACTAAACTGGTGATTGTGGAGCGACCCCTCACGAAGCCATGCTGAGCGCTGCTTAATAGCATTTTTACAGCAAACGAAATATCTCGCATATGTGTTTTACAGGGTTTAGTTCACGCTTATTTCATGAATGTTTGTTTGAAAATTCAAAAGTCACGATCTCATTATTTTTTATTCTGAAATTCATTATTTTTCGTCGTCTGATGACGCCAGCTTTCTTAGTGAAAGGATCGTCAGGTCTTTAAAAAGATGTGTTGTGGTGATTTGGGCTTTCCAAGTGTAGTTATCAGTGCTCAACACAGGTTACAATCTTCACTTAGTGGTTCTCAGTCCTTATACGACGAAAAATTCAAATAAAATGTACCTAGCCGTGAAACAAAAGCGTTGTAATGTTGTTTAATGCCAAGTTTCTGAAACTGTTTAACGACTGTGTGTTAAGTTGTCTTCAAAACATTTCATTTTTGTGGTTTTTGTGAAGCAAACCCGAGGACATAAATAATTAAAAACTCTGGACGCAGCAAGTGCGTTATGGTAGTGAATTTTCATTAAAATGTTTTTAATAGCAAATATGTGTTTTTTTTAAAGAAAGCAGGCATCAAATTTGGTGACCAGTATAACCTATATAGTAAAAACAATGTGCCATGATTCATCAAAATAACTTTATTGTTTGAAAATGTACAAAAATTTCCGAAAGTAAACTTAAAGTGTTCCGGAAAAACTTGTTTCTTGGTCAACCTTACAGGTTAATAGCAAATTGAGCTATTCAAATATGAAGCATTTGATCAAAATTCGCTACCATAACGCACTTGCTGCGTCCAGAATTTCTTTTCTTACAGACACGCATTATATTTCGATGAAAAATGCAAAAATTCAATTACATAAGGCGTGTTTAATTAAAAAAAAACAAAAGAAAATTTGTGTCACCAACGACTTATGGGCCACCCTACGATTCTAGAAATAATTTTTAAGATGTAGCTCAAGACACCCTATAATTAATGTATAGAATTTTTTTCATATCTTGTATAATAACAGATATATTGAGCTTTATTGAACTTTTACGAAAATTCGACAAAAATTATATACTATTAAACGATAAACTCTATAGCTAAGGCTACTGCCAAATCATTAGAGAAAGGGTCTATTTGAAATGAATTTTCTGAAAATATTTTAGTAAAATGAAGGACAGTGACGGTTGAAACTAAGACCTCAGGGTTTGTAAAACATTCTTCTTGAGATATTTTCTTTCCATATCCCGTATTAGATCCAAGTTCTTTGCCAAAATGTTGCCAATTTTGACGTTTTAAATCGCAACTTTGACGTTTTGAGGAAAACCCCAATTTACTTTTCTTTAAATGCCTATAACTTTTCTGTCTCTGAACCTACAGAGCTAAATTGTGGTAGGTGACTTATCTATAAGGATATAAACTCGCGCACCAAATTTGGTTTCCCTTACTTTGTTAATTTCGGAGATATTTTTTTTTCGAAAGAAAACACAAAATTTTCCGGGAAAACCTCGGCCGATTTTCCTGGATAACGAACTTATCCAAGACACTAGCAAAATGAAGGTATTCGCCAAATTTAATCAAAATCGGCGCATTATTTTTTGAGTTATCGGTGTGATATATATATATATATATATATATATATATATATATATATATATATATATATATATATATATATATATATATATATATATATATATATATATATATATATATATATATATATATATATACATATAAAAATTGAAACTGACCCCGGATATGTGTTCTGGGGAGCCTAATTAGCGCTCATTTGAAGAAATTTTTTCAAAATTCAAAAGTCGGGATCTCCTCATTAGTGAATTTTTTTAAAGAAAATTCACTAAAAACTAGAGCAAAGAGAAGCGTGATAGAAATTTCTACAAAAGAAAGCAATCGGTATTATTGCAGTTTTTGCGATGAAAGAATGCATGTACTTCATATATACAATTTACACCAAATAAGAGAAATTAACAATTTTGTAATATCTTCTAGATTCATGATATACCTAATTTTAATGAGGTCATCATACACTTTGATATCTAACAGTGCTAACAGTGTTAAATTTCGGCAAATTTTCCTTTCAAGAAATCATGATAAACATATGATTCGTCTCCAGTTCAAATTAAGTGAGAACGAAACGAAGACTTGAATAAAGTTTGTACATTTAGGAGATATTCCAAAATGCTTTGGCGCTTATTTTTATTTACAAAACAAATAGGTGCTAACACGTTAATGACACCGTACGCAAAATGAAATATTTGCACACATAATGTTGACGAAAAGACTTTAAAATGTTGTTTATTCAAGAGCGGTATATTCCTGTTATTCACGTGATGTCACGAACTGAACTAGAGTCAGACATTAGTCCCAAAAGTATTTACAAGCACGTCTAATTCAGTAGACGAGAACAAGTCACGCATTTCATTCACTGGTTAAATGACGCTACTTAATTTCAAACACTCGAGGTTGGCAGTAGTGATGGGAAAAACTGTTATATTGTTTTAACAGGCGCACCTGTTACTGTTATTTAGAAATAACAGTTAAATATAACAGGTTGAAAATAACAGTATGAACTATGAATTATTAAGAATTCCACGTAGACGTAGTAACAGTAGCTGAACCCGTCCGGTGGTGTAGTTGGGTAATGTTTAAAATAAAAAATATTCTTGTATTATGTTTAAAACAATTAATAACTTTTTTATTAAAAAAATGATGGAGGTTTTTTTTGGGTATTCATCACTAATAATAATTTGGTAAAAAATTCAACAATGCAGAATTTCTTTCGAATTTTCTTAACTAATTAAGTATTAGTTAAGCATTGAGCTTGAAAACCTCTATAGCCATCTTTTCCTTGAAAATGAGAGCTATATGAAATAAATGAATTATTGTAAGCAAAAAATAAAATAAATAATTTAAAAAAAATTAAAACTAATTTTTTTCTCTCTACCTATAGGGCGAAGTGTGTCTGGTTTCAACTATACCGGGTACAGGGAATATTTTTATAATTTCATTAACATTGGTACTGTTTCTGAGATTTTTTAAGTTTCAGGGATTTTTTATTTTGCAGTAGTAATAAAAAAAGATGTTTAAAATCGGACCTATTTCTTAGATTTCCAAAGTGAAAAGTAAAAAGGAATATTGATTTATTAGTTACATAAGGCAAAGAAGAATGAGCAAAAAACTACCTAATATAATATAATACCTAAGGACTCACGTTAAAGCATAACTGTACGTTTGTATACATATCAGTTTTTTCTTAAAACAAAAATGCCATCAGCATATCGAGTTATCTAATGAAGATTGAGTTTACGTCAACGCCTATGTGATTATTTTTTTATATACGCGGTGACCTGATTTTATTTTTACAGTGATATAGTTCATTTTTAATAATTTTCACTTGCTACATATACAGCCTTTTTATTTACATTTTTCATATTTTGTGTTTGTTTATAAATTGTAAATATATGTGTGTGTCTTGTGTGAATCAACAACCTGTCAAAATTTAAGAGTTTCATTGTACCGACGACCCTACGTTCCCAAAGCTGTGAGCACACTAGTATAAAGTAGTATGTTATGAAGTAAAGTCCGCTCTATACCCCATTCCCAGTCTCATGTCCATTCATCCTGTTATAACAGTTGCGGATGAAAACAGTAGTATGTTATGAAGTAAAGTCCGCTCTATACCCCATTCCCAGTCTCATGTCCATTCATCCTGTTATAACAGTTGCGGATGAAAACAGAAGCTGCTTCATCGTAGCAGTGCAACAGAAACAGATACGACAACAGAAACAGATACGACTCACTGCGCAACAGCATCCCCTCCACTGTACCTGTTATTTGTATATATCCATAACAGGTTGTTACTGCTGCGGCTCGACAACAGTTGAAATATAACAGACTGTTAAATAACAACCCATCACTAGTTGGCAGACTTTTCCAATTTCCACTTTCGATCTAATACGGCCATAGAAACGCCATTCAGAAAAAACTAACAACATCAAAACATGCCAGCCACTTTTAGTAATTTCTAACTTTAACGACACACCTCAAACGGCACTCCGCTGTTCTTCTACAAGCTATAAGCAATTTCGCGTAAAAAAAAAGATCGTGGAGTTATAAATCGGGGTAACGGTCCAATATGTTTATAAAAAGTTAAAGTACGTATTACTATTCCAGAAATTGCGAACGCGCGAAAATGTTTCCACTACAGAACCATATGTAGCGACTGGACAGATGGAAGGACAACCCAACAATGGCAAAATCTGTCAGGATTAGCACACTCATAAATGGCCTTCATAAATAGCCTTTCAGACTCGAGTTAAAAACCTTCTAGAGCTAAACAAACAACAACTGAGAACTCTGGTCTGCCCATTCATAATATGACCTAACCTAACCTCTATGCAGCGCAGATTAATCTGATCATGGCGAAAGACAGTAGAAAGCAAAATTCAAAATTAAATGTTTTATTATTAATTCAGGGTTTGACCCGGTCGAGACACAAGTAAAGCGGTGACGGTACCCATGACGATGGAAGAAAGAAGCCAAAAAGGAAGAGACATTGTAACAAACCTCAATAATAATAATAATAATAATAATAATAATAATAATAATAATAATAATAATAATAATAATAATAATAATAATAATAATAATAATAATAATAATAATAATAATAATAATAATAATAATAATAATAATAATAATAATAATAATAATAATAATAATAATAATAATAATAATAATAATAATATGATAATAAAATTTAAAAAAAGGCGTGCCAAAGATGTGAAGAACAGCTATCATTGATGTGTACAATCAAGCTTACAATGGACGAAGAAACCTCTTTGCTGCCTACGTGGATTACAAAAAGTTTTCAGTTACACAAAAACTGCTTATAAGCGTGCTAAAGATCTATAAGATCGATACTTATATCTTGATGTTCCTACAACACACAATGTCGATCCGTGCATAATCTCCACCCCTGATTCCAAAAAAGTGATTAAATCAAAAACAAAAAGTAATAATAAATACAGGTACAACAACTACAGAGTGCTGGTTTTTTTATTAAAGATGTGTAATGTGTTATTGCTACGGTAAATACAGGATGGCTCAAATTCGAGCCTCATCATTGGGATCTCGGAAACTGTAAGAGATACAACGTCGGTTAAATTATGGCAAAGTTGCGTAATTTGATGCTCAGCAAAATGCAGTTTAGAAAATTAGAAAATTCCGAATACTTCCGGTGATAATCGGAAAAAAACCGAAAACTCATAAAATCTGTTTTATTTTTTTCTGGAGTTATTTAAAAAGACATAACAAAATGAATCACACTTCATCAAGGTCACTTTTCCTCTCCTACAAGACGGCATTTTCAAGTTTCAAATTCGATCGTCTTTCAGAAAGCATCATCAACTCCATTTTTTCAAATACGACCCTGGATTTTTTATTTCATATTTTGTTACCTTTGGACTACCCTAAAACAATGCATGATCACAACCTTTGAATTTAGAACGTTTTGGTAACAAAAAATGACATTTTCAGTATTTCTTGAAAATATTTAATACGACTCTGCTTTTGAAACAAAATATTTCTTCAATAATATAATTTGATTAGATAGGTAAAGATGAACCCGAATTTATGATTATGAGCCCAATATTTTAAGTTCAATCCAATGCAATGCAATTACATGTCTGTTCGTTCATCTCGGTGATTTTGATATTCAGAAATATCAAGCTTGATTGTCGTAATATGATAATAGACCTTTTGATAATTTAACTTTCAAAATAAACATTAAGAGAACAAAAATGGTGTTTTCCAATTTTGAGAAACGTGATATGCTTCGGATTTATTATAGTAATAACAGAAACTCTCACATTTCATGTGTACGGTATTTAGAGCAATACCCCGAACGTCCACAACCCCATTATTCATATTTTAACAATTTGGACAGAAATTTAGGTCTCTTTGGTAGTTTTGGTAAACCTAGACATTCGTACGGCCAACGAATGGAAGCTGAAGATGAAGAAGCTGTTTTAAATGCTGTAAGTATCCTTATAAAATGATGCTATGCAATCTTTTATTACTATAATATTTTGCGATGTCATGTCAAAGATATTTCACCAAAATGTTTTGTTAAAGGTTACGGAAAATCCACGTGGTTCAACACGGCAACTTGCTTTTGAACTGAATATGACTAGAAGCCGAATTCAGAACGTTTTCAAAAAACATAAGTATCATCCCTATAAACTTCATGTTTGCCAAAAACTAAGACCGGAAGACAGGGACAGAAGGCTTGAATTCTGCAATTTGCTTGATGGAAAAATGCAACAAGATGATGATTTCTTAAATAAAATTATCTGGACAGATGAATGTAATTTTTCCAGGAGCGGCCTTTTTAACAGAAACAATGAGCATTATTATGCAGTAGAAAATCCGTACCAAAATCGGCAAGTTCGAAGACAGGGACGAAAATCATTCAATGTTTGGGTTGGAATGTATCGAACCAAAATCTTAGGGCTAATTATCTATGCTGGAAACTTAAATATTGAACGGTATCTTAATTTAATCCATAATTATATATTCGATGCGCTTGAAGATGAACTGTTGAATATGCTGCGGCAGCTGTGGTGGCAACAAGAGGGTGCACCACCCCATAATGGAATGGCAGTAACTGAGTTTCTTAATGAAACACTTCCCAATCAATGGATTGGAATACAAGGAGTGGTGCGCTGGCCTGCCAGAAGTCCTGATTTGTCCTCGCTGGATTATTTTTATGGGGATTCTTGAAAAATCGCTTATTCAAGGATACTTTTCCGAATGATATAAACATTTTCGGCCAAAGTTAGTGTTAGAATTCACAACTCTACGAGCAAGCGGAAGAATAATCCACCGGGCTGTTACGAACAATCTGCGAAGACGTAGGCGAAAATGCATAGAAGTCCAAGGGGGCTTATTCGAGCATTTACTTTAGGTTTTTTAATTTGTCCATTTTAAAAGTTAAGTAAGCATTAAATATTTTCAAGAAATACTGAAAATGTCATTTTTTGTTATCAAAACGTTTGAAATTCAAAAGTTGTGATGAGGCATTGTTTTGAGGTAGTCCAAAGGTAACAAAATATGAAATAAAAAATCCAGGGCCGTATTTGAAAAAATTGAGTTGTGATGGTTTCTGAAAGACGAAACATCGGATTACAAATTTGAAAACGCCATCTTGTAGGAGAGGAAAAGTGACCTTGATGAAGTGTGATTCATTTTGTTATATCTTTGCAAATAACGCCATAAAAAAAGAAAACAGATTTATGAGTTTTCGGTTTTTTCCTATTATTGCCGGAAGTATTCGGAATTTTCTAATTATCTAAACTGCATTTTGCTGATCATCAAATTACGCAATTGTGACATCATTTAAACGACGTTGTATCTCTTACAATTTCCGAGATACCAATGATGAGGCTCGAATTTGAGCCACCCTGTACAGTGGTTACTTAAATGGTTTATTGTCAGTTAATTTCACACAACTAGTATCTAATTATTCGCATTCAGGAAAATTTCATACGCGTGCAGTTTAAATTGCAGAAAACAGCTTGATTACTTATCAAAAGACCACCAAGGCAAACAATTTGTTTCGATTATTTAAAAGATTAGACGTTGTGCAATTATTTTAAGGAAAGTTAAAAAAAAAAATGGAAATGCAAAACTTTTGATTAAAATCAAAGCTGTTTATTTAAACCAAACATTTTGTTTGTATGGGCTAAAAGTTTTATTTGCAAAAGTTTAAATAAATTTATTTCTGAGATGATTTGGGAAGTTGGCTTATAATGAGTTTTTTAGCTTTCAATGTTTACATTAAAATATATTGTCACATCAGTAATTGGCACGGCCGATGTCTTTCAGTTGCACTAGCTCGGACTCTTAGTATAACAAGTCCTATTTGTCCCATCGTATATTAGCTGTTGAATATCTTTGTTATTCATCATTTCAATAGGTAGCATCCTCGGGTGTTCCACAGGGTTCCAATCTTGGCCCCTTATTGTTCAACATCTTTATTAACCATATCTGCAATGACTTTTATGTTGGTGCACTGCTGTACGCAGATGACTTGAAACTTTTCACTACAGTGTCCACCTGTTATCAAGTAAATCTTCAAGATAATATACCTAGGCTAAAGTAATGGTCTCATAAGAATTTAATTCGTTTCAATGCTGGTAAGTGTTCTGTTCTTTATTTGTCAATGAGGTTGCAGATTGATCGATTTGACTCCAGGGTGGACAATACACTACTTAACAGACCTAGCACTTTTAAGGATTTGGGTGTCATTTTTGATAAATGAGCATTATCTTGAGTATATTAACAAATTATCTTGAGTATGTTAACAAATCTTATAGACAGCTGGGGTTTATACTGAGAACCTGTAAGCCTTTTACTGATTATGACTGCTTCATATAATTGTACTGTGCGTTTGTTCGACCACATCTCGAATATGCCAGTGTTGTGTGGTGCCTATTTGTTTATAATAGTTTGCCCCAATTAATTCAGAGGATATTTTTATGTTGAGAATCTTGGATATATTACTATTTTTTTTAGGATATGCATTACAAAACTAAAAAAATATATGCAAGACGTAAAATCAATAACATAACAAACATTAATATTTATACGGATAAATGACGTGACACCGCTTAAATTGCTTTACTGTTAGGTGTATCTTTAACTCTTATAGATTGGTGATTTTCAAAAATATTAATGTCCCCTTTAGAGCCAGTAAATAAAGGATATGAAAGTTATCCATTGAACCTGTTAGTTCTATAATGAAGTACCAAACCATGTAATTTTTGTACCGCAAACTTTGTTTTAAATATTTTCCTTATAACAACATAAAAATTGTAGAATCTGAAAGTGTCAAGATATTCTATTTATGTTGGGTTATATATATATATATATATATATATATATATATATATATATATATATATATATATATATATATATATATATATATATATATATATATATATATATATATATTGTTTAATTACGTTTTGTACTGATGTACCACATTTTATTTGTTTTTGTTTCTTGATTAACTCGAAGGACCTGATTATGCTTTGTTAAATTAAACGCTGATTTTAGTAACACTTAACGTTTAATAACAACTGTAAACTTATACAAAATTACTTATATTATGGTATGCCTAGGAGTCCATGAGAACTCTACGAAATGAGTAGTGATTATGCTAGCACAAGCGTGTTGCTTGTTTCGAGTCTATAGAAGAACTGCCATGAATAAATATCGAATTTTCCTACGCTATCTACCTGAGATAGGTTAGCAGACTTATGGTCAATTGTAAACAAGAAATGCCCCTTGTTGGGTTATTCCTAATTGCCTTTAAAATTGCATTGTACAGATGGTAAATATTATAACAAAGAAGGCTACTAAGAAATATGTAAATTTGAGAGGTCTAATCCTTCAGACCAGACACCTTAACATATATATATATATATATATATATATATATATATATATATATATATATATATATATATATATATATATATATATATATATATATATATATATATATATAAATTATGTATGTTCGTACTGCTTGTAAACCATAATTATTATGGATTTCGAAGGCGAAATTATTTCGCGTTGATGTAAAAAAAAATTTTAGTCTCAAGATAGTTACCTCTTAAACGCAAACACTTTGTTTACGAAAATGTGTACAAAAAAACACAACCAACCTCAGAGCACACAATTCCTACAAAAATCTGCTTGAAATATTGCTTAAACTGTGGACTTTGCACTCGTCGGCAACATTTCATCAAATATCGCCTGTAGTATCGCTGTTAACTTTTAATAGTACCATTGCAGCCATAGAAAATTCGCAGAGATCAGCGTTTTTATTTCACGCAAAACTTAAAAACATGATCAAAATGTAAAAAATAAGTCCTCTCAAAAGAAGGATGAAACCTTTCAGACAATTCAACTGTGAAAACATCTTAATATTAAAAATAATCCATGAGAAAGCTAAAGACTCTGATATAGTAGACCCCTATGTGTAGACCCCAGTTGACTTTAAACAAGCTTTAGACAATATAAAAAGAAAACAAATGGTGGAGGATACCATATTTGCTATAAGTCTTGGGCGGTTATAAGAAAGGGTTAAGAGCCATAAATCGGACTATTTGAAAGAAAAATGCAATGTTAAAACCAATTGGACGTGGACCTGAGAAACAAAGATGGCTCAGATAGTGATTGCTTAACGCAAATAATCAGTAACACAAGTGTTAACGTCTTAGTTGACTTAAGCAATCGTAGAACGAATTATATAGTCTAAATCATCGATTGCGAAGTAACGCCCTAACGTTGAATTATTACCACATTTTAGTGAATTTTCTTAGAAAAAATTAACTAATAGAAAGATCCCAACTTTTGAATTTTGAAAAAATTTCTTCAAATGAGCGCGAACTAGGACCTCTAGAACCGGGGTCAGTTTCAATTTTTATATGTTTATATATATATATATATATATATATATATATATATATATATATATATATTATATATATATATATATATATATATATAATTTTCTCGGAAAACCTAATTCGATTTTCCTGGCTAACGCACTTATCCAAGCCACTTACAAAAGGAAGGCATCGGTGTGATATATATATATATATATATATATATATATATATATATATATATATATATATATATATATATATATATATATATATATATATATATATATATATATATATATATATATATATATAATTTTCTCGGAAAACCTAATTCGATTTTCCTGGCTAACGCACTTATCCAAGCCACTTACAAAAGGAAGGCATCGGTGTGATATATATATATATATATATATATATATATATATATATATATATATATATATATATATATATATATATATATATATATATATATATATATATATATATATATATATATATATATATACATATATATATATATATATATATATATATATATATATATATATATGTACTATGTGAAAACTGGAACCTGTGATGAGCACTAATAAGTACACTTGGAGAACACCCAAATCACCACAACACATATTTCAGAGACCTTACGATCGTTTCGTTGACCAAGTCAACATCTTCAGAGGAAGAAAAATTCTAGAATTTTTTGGGTGTTCTCCAAGTGTACTTAATATATATATGTATGTATGTATGTATGTATGTATCACACCGATACCTGAAAAAATAATGGTCCGATTTTGATAAAATTTGGCATCTGCCTTCCTTTTGTAAGTGGCTTGGATAAGTTCGTTAGCCAGGAAAATCGAATTAGGTTTTCCGGGAAAATTTTGGGTTTTATTTTGGGAAAAAATGTGCTTCAAAAAATTGAAAAGCCATGGTAACCAAATTTGGCACGTAAGTTTACGATATTGAAAGGAAACCGCATACGAAAATGTATATTTCTATGTTACAAGACAAAAAAGTTATAGAGAAATATTTGGTGCCAGATCATTTCTATGAAAATTGACTACCATAACGCACTTGCTGCGTCCAGATTTTTTTATGTGGCTTGCAAAAATCCATAATGGGCTAGCAGTACTAGGGATAGGATGGGATGATACTTAGATGAGCTGAATTCCAATTATACCATAATGAACGTCAAAAGCTAGAGAAGACCTAAAGTCCTAACGAGAGCAAAATGGAAAAACAGGAGAACAGAGGCCAGGACCCATATAAAGTTATACTCCCAAAAATAGAATAATTTACCTTTTGGATAAGATATTTAGCTCATAAGAGTCGTTTGTTCCGAATAAAAATTTTAACAGGTCTGTACTAACACAGCTTTGACTTATAACTTGATTTATTAACGTAGCTTAACGTCAAATTGATTCGTTTCATCCGCAAATAATGACATTCTAAACGTACGTTCTTCAGGAGATGTATTCAGTCGCCTATATCTTAGGCCAAGTCCTACAGTAATAAGCTGGTACAAACAAATACAGTAGTTTTTAAATTAAGGAAAATGTGTCATAAAACAGGTTTATGGGACATTTATTTCAATATTACACCAAACACACAATTCTGATCATTTGATTAAGATAAAATGACACAATGGAAGTTTTAAGAAGTGACATATCTTCCATGATATTAAATACCAACATATGCGTCCCTGAAACTACCTATACAATTCAACATAGTTAAATACAATGCATCTTTTTTCTGGTTACCTAATTTATTGTTTCTTTTTAAACAAATCGTGAATAACTTTAATACAGTTACCTAATAAAATGTGCCCTGAATGTAAATTAAACTGAAAAGACCGTACGTTAAGCAGGACACATAAATGTAGATAATAAACATCATGGTGAAAGAAAGTTAAATGAATCATGATATAAAATAAACAAATGACCAACAATGTCAAAGCTATTGTTATCAGAGCTGCACCTTTGCATACAAATATTATTAAAGAAGCATACAATTTTTGGTTTAGAAGATAATATTTAAATGGTGTAGTGAAAAATAAAACTAATAATAGTATGCACTTTTCGTCTGATTCATGGTTAAATTGAAATATTTCCATGCAAAAACAAGATCGTTGCTGGCATTCGAAGGTTTCCAATAAGAGCCTCGGTGGTTCAGTGGTAAGAACGTGTGCCTCTGAACCGAAGGGTACTGGGTTCGATCCCAGGGTTCTCCATTTACTTTTTTAGTACAAACTGTAACATTAAGATAAACGGAGCTTGTGGCATTGTATTTGAGCAAGTTGAATGTCTGCACGTGCCGCCCTTCTGAGGGGGCGTAAAGCCGTCGGTCCCGTGTCCATGCGATGTTGGGCACGTTAAAGATCCCTATCCTCCTTACAGAAAGGCAGGGGTTTGGCAAAATTTCCAGGATAGTGAAGTGAAACTGCTTCCTGGCGTCGGTGATTAGCCATAGTCTTGGAAATAGCCTGACGTTAAAGAAACAAATTACTCAAGGTGTGAAAAGAAGCGAGATGTTTTCGGTACTGGTTTGGGAATGTCGCGAAGTAATCAGGGTACCGGCGCATCGCGACATCCTAAAGTTAATCTTGATGCCGGGTCACTGTGAGATTAAGAGAAATTAAAAATTTGAGGAATTAGTTGCGGAAAAATGCGAGTCAAAATCCAACACTAGCCATATCAGACTACAAAATACCATCTTTGCTGGGTAAGCAGATCAAGAGTCAACCATACCATGGAGCAAATTTAAAGCCCCTGCGCCAAAACTAGTTCAGAACAGCTACGTTTCAGGATATCTGAACTAATAATTATAGTTGGCTACCTGACAGGACATAGTCCTCAACACGCAATAAAATCAAACAATATGGAGAACACCTTACTTGCATATTGCGCAAAAATTTGCCTATGTCCATTTCTTTCACATGTGAAACAGTGGACAATAAATGGCAATGTTTATTTCTAAAATTAGTAGTAGTACCAAATGATGTTCTTTCACACCTATCGGCAGATCTGTATAAATTTTCACAGAATAGTCATTTATTTGTTTGGCTGAAATAAACATTTTAAATATGGATAAGCGCAATAAGCCTCTAAGAATACTATGCATCCGGAATAATATTGCAGACGGTCCTGGGGTATTAAAAAAAAACTGGAATTTCCACCTACGATTTTAGATAAACACGACGAGTAGTTTGATCAATAGATGAATTTGTCTTTCGACTAACCAAATAAGATAATTGATCAGGTCAAAAATTACTTTAACTACGTATTGTAAATATGTAAATATCACTACAGAGGTTTTGGGGACTAAATATTGCAAGCAGAATTTTTTGCAAGCATTTTTTGACAAGCTTTATTAAAATAAGGCTTCAATTTTGAATTGTCACGTTTGGAAGAGTGTAGATAATACTACAGAACTGGTGTCAAAATTAAAATTAAACGAATATCAAGTCAATGCCATACACTTCTACGTTGGTTTTGTTTGACATATATTTAAGGGCAACTAGATCCAGTCTAGCTCAAACATAAACAAGTTGTTTAAAATCACAAAAATTGGGTTACGACACATAATGAGCAATGCGGCGATATATAGAACGGAACCCCAAGAAAGTACAGAATAATAAGTGAAAGATTTCTGTGTCAAGCGGTCGTTAGACTGTCTAATTTTAAAAAGTAGAATAGATCAGTGAAGTAGATAGCTACGCTAGGATCAGATATATATGTTAAAGATGACAAAGACTAGATTTATTTTTAAATGTTATGTCACAGTCACCTGGTGATGCTCACTTAATTCTCTGAATAGAAAAATTGGCTATTCCGACATTCCAACTAATAAAATAATGTTTATCGCTTGTTGATGGACAACACAACAATACCAAGGTCAATTTGTTAATAAAATGAAACAGAGTAATTTTTGATTGTTCATACCCTACGTTTTAGGCTTAGAACATACTGAATTTTAAATCGTCAAAATGAATTCTAATTATGGAGCTGGACCGCATATTAGTTTTTAAATCTGTCAGACAAGGGGACCATGTTTTTCTTGTTATGTTAAATTTTGCATTTTTACTCGACCCACATGCTTTGAAGTCAAAACTAAAATGACCGACACTACCACTAAAAATTAATTATTTACATGTAACCTACATTGTAGAATGTAGAACCACTTGATCTATATTTAAGGTTGGACTTCATTAATTATGAAATGGCAAACGACACAAAAAATATGTCAAACTTAATTTTGTGGTTTATCGCAATTAACAAGGCTAAGTTTATATTAAAAGTTTTTTATTGTTTAGATTTATATTTTTCCCCTGGTAGGGCACTTAGCTTATTTTTCACGTCCTATACCATTTTTACTCTACTCATTCCAAGGTTCACTGTGCCTTGAACGAATCTGCAAAGTAGCTGGTAGGGCGAAGTTTTAAATTGCTCTGCCTCCGGTCAAGGCTGGCCGTGATCAGTTGCCTTTAACGGTCCAGAGCTTTACACTCACACAGGATGTGCTGGGCTGATTCTTAACCTTCGCCACAGAGTATGCATGCCAAGTCCTCCTCAAACCGCCCCATTGTATGCAGAGGTTTCTTGATAGCCATACGTCTCGTCAATAGTTTTGTTGTGTTACTCAGCCTTTTTCTACTGAGATTTAGCAGCCCTACAGCTCTTTGAAATGGGTTCCCCAATTAATGCCTTCCCATGTCTAAGCCCTATGGACAGTCTGCCCAGTATGCCTTATGTTGGTTTCTGACGCAGAACTTAGTTGGTCCCCTGGCAGTACTCTTCGGCACTGCGAGGAACGCGGTTCTGGTCCCATAAATGGTTCTGTTGATACTCTCTTTGCGAGAATGTCAGCCTCTTCATTACCTTTGACCCCCGGATGGCCCGGCACTCACCTCATTCTGCCCGGCCAGGTCACTCATCTCGTCTCGGTATTCACTAACCATTCTGAAGTATACCCGTGGGCTACTTAGGGCTGTCTGGCTGCCTGTAGTTCTGAAAGTTTGCTTGTTGGTGTAGCCCCTCCTCTTATTCTTTCGTACGCAGTGCAAAATTGCGTATATTTCGACCTGGAAGACCGTTGGGTGCGTGAACCTCGACAGAAAAACTGTGACCTACTCTCGGTCTTTCAGAGTAGACACCGGTCCCCGTCCCACGATCTCCGCCTAATCCCTCCGTGAACCAGACGAGTGCGCCCCGGAATAGGTCCGGCGTCTCCCCGCCATGCCTCACGGTCGGGGATTACCACCGCAAATCTTCGTCCATGTGGATTCGCATGCTGGCGCAGTCTGACCTAATTTCAAGCATGGGTTCCTTCACGATCTTCCGAATCCTGCAGTGGCCCCTTCAGCTTGGGTTGACCTTCACTATATAATTGCAGACTGGTCTGTCTGTATAATCCCAGCCTGGCCTCCCCAATGATGACTAAATATAAGAGGGGTAGATCGAGCAACACCGCTATGGCGGCTGTTGGGGTTGAGGTCATGGCCCATGAGATGCCTAGACAAGCCATCCTTTGAATCTTGCCCAGTTTTTGCTTGTTACTGGATCGAATCACCTTGGGCCACCATACCTGTACTGCGTATTTTACGATGGTCTGACCACCCTTGTGTACAGTCAATGGACCACACTAAGTCTCAGTCCCCACGTTTTTTCATATAGCTGCTTGGCGACAGCTAGGGCCATGACTGCCTTAGGTAGTATCTTTTCAACGCGGCCGTTCCAGGTTAACTTGGAGTCCAGTACTACCCCAAAATATTTTACCTCCCTGGCCATGGGAATGTTCCTCCCATAAAGAGTCAGAGTTCTATGTCCCTTCCACTTCCCCTTCCTCGTAAATTGTATGATGATCGCTTTGTCGGGGTTAACTCCAAGCCCTTGGCTAACCGTCCAACCTTTCACCACTTTCAGTGCTGTCTGTATACGCTGTCAGATTGAGTGTGTAACCTTTCCTCTGACTTTGATGGCGATGTCGTCCGCATAACCCTGTACTTCGTACCACCGTCCTAAAAGCCTCCGCAGCAGGCCGTCCACAACTAGGTACCAGAGCAGGGGACACAACGCTGCCCTGCGGGCACCCGCCAGCACAGTCTCCCCGCGTAGGAGGTGAACCTAGCTCTGTCTCTGAGCATGGAGCCGATTCACCTGCAACAGGTTTCCTCCTTCCACGCTCCCTGACAGTTGCCAGTACCGATTTGAATGGGGTGTTGCTGAAGGCTCCTTCTATGGCTAGGATAGCCCCCAGCGCCACCTCCCGTTGTCCAGTTTTAGCACAAGTTGGTGCAGTGCTATTTCTGTTGAGACCCCTCTTTCATATGCATATTGTCCGCAGTGTAGTGGATTTATATTGCCGTATATCTTATGATTTTAGCCCCAATTTCATATAATTTTTGGATAGATTAAGAATGAGTACATTTCTCCAATCTAATCAATTATATAGCGCAATATTTTCCAAGCCACATTATTTATTTATTAAGACTGCTCCATGGATCCTTTACAAGTTATACCTAGGAAATAGTCCAAATTACATGCTAAAATTCCAGGCGTTCACTGCATACAAATCTCAAAGTAAATAAAACGCAGATCAAAACACTCAAAACCCAAAACCATAAAAAACAACAGTTATCATCGTTAAATTTTAAAATTAAAATACTCCTCTATAGAATGAAAATTAATAACTAAGAAGTTTTTACAGTAAGCTGAATAACTTTTCACTGCTCTTGGCGTAGCGGTAAACGTCTTACCTAATTCAATTAGTTGGGGTGCTGTCATCTTACAGTTGGCAATTTAAGTGATGATGGCGTTTAATTAGGCAGCTGCATTGCTATTATATGTTTGACTGGTATTCTGTGATTTGACAGGTTCATTTGTTTAGTAATTCACAGAATGTATAATCAAATACCATACATTGATAATACAGGACACTCCGACTGATTTCGTGTTTCAAGAATATCAGCACCCCTAGCGGATAGTACTGATATTATGTTGCGCGAGAACCTGTTTATATGTAAACACTAGTGATTGTTGGTGTTTAACTGTGTATAATTAAGTTTGAGCTGTGTTTTTTACAATAAATGTCAGTGGTCCGGTGTGTGCAATCTACAGTTGTTCGAATTATAACGTGCTAAAGCAATCAAAGACATTTCATAGGTTCCCAGAGGATGCTCAAACGTGAGTATGATTTTTTTGTGTTTTTTTTGTTACCAGCGAATTTTTTTACAAATCTGGCTAATAGATAATATAAAAAAATAACTATAAAATGGATTGACGATAGTTCTGTATTATAGATGCAAGAAAAGGGTACTGTTATCAAAAAGGACTGATTTGGATATAGTATTGAAGACACAAGGTGCATTTTACATTTAATGTCACTTCCAAAAGAATTAATTTGTTGAAGCAGAAGACAAATTCAGAATCACTTTTATGCCAATATGTACAGTTCGCAGAAAATAATTTATTGTGTAATATTTACCATCATGTACCTATATAGATGAACTTCGTAAACGGATGGTTGAAAGGTTTCAATCATAAACTGTCTTCCAGTGCATCAAAGAAAAGAAATATGAAGACAAAAAAAGTTTTGCATTAATAATAAATGATATAAGAAAACTGTTTTTCTATCTTGTTCTGTGTCCTTTTTTATTCCAGTATGGCATAAATTGTCACATTTTTTTACATTTAAAATTATTTTACTTGCTAATGCTTTTAATTATCTGCCTAAGACAAGTTTTTAAAGAGACTTCGCAGATTCGGCCCTATATAATAGATTTATTCACCGAAGTAAGAGTTAGTCTCACATTTAATCTGCAATTTTTTTAAATTAGGTACTATGTCTATCAGTTACATATTTCAAAATGATTAGACTAATAAGACAGGTTTCATGTAGAGATATAGAGAATTGAGTACTGTGCTGCCATTTATACCTAGAACAATTATTTATAGGTAAGTACAGATTTTAACTTAATATCGTCAGAAACAGCTCTCAGTATATTCCTGTACGTACCCTTGAAATAGTACTTTAACGACGGTTTCAAGGTAGTACTTTAAATTATGATGAAATTAGATTATGAGTAGGAGAAATTTGCACAATTATTCATGCTGATTTCATTTAGGTTTCAAGCTGATTGTTGATACAAATTCTATTTATAACTATATAATCAGAATTTTTCCTTGTTTTGTCATGTACAAGTTTTTATATTCATCTATAATAAACCAATTGTCTAAATTAAGAATATTCAGGTAAATGTAGAATGCGAATTACCCGCTCAGTTGACAGTACTTCACGCGAGGTGGCTAAGTGTGCTTGTCACAAATATTACCAATGCTAAAACATAGGAGTGTCCTGTATTGTCATTATATAGCATTTGGTATAACATATGTCACAAGAAATAGCCAGAAAATAAAATCACTAGGAAAGTACAAACTACTGACAAACCTTGCTACTGACTCATATTTTGGCCGAGTTGACCAGGCACTAACAGTCGAATAGTTGTGTCAACGTATGCATTCAGCAGTCTCGATGCGTCTCTGTGGGAACTCAGCCGTTGCCGATTTGTCGAAGCGGAATGACAGACAAACGTTTTCAGTTAATCTTCATCCTCTATAATGTATCGGTAGTCAGCAAATGGGCGCTTAAACTCAGCTGTTGGCGCCTGGTAAACTCCGGAATTATTTATCGAACTTGAAGTGACTGTAATTCGTTATTTATTATCGATCTTTTCATCTGATTCTTTTTTGTTCATTTGATGAATAATGGCAGGTAATAAGTTTAGACCACTTACTGACGAAGAATTGATGGACTTACTATACCCGAATACCCTAAAAGTTTTCTAGTTTGTTATACAACCAGTTTTGCTTTTGAAATACAAAATTGACATTTTGTATCTATGTACTCTGCTCAATAAGGTGTTATTCTTTGTATTATGTTTGTCCGTAATGCGTTAATGACGATTTTTAGAAGCTAACATTACATACAACTATTTTTAACATCCGAGATAATTTTTGGCACGGGGTTTTTATTGAGTTTTTATACGTTCCTGTCTCTATTGCATTATAAACTCTATCTTTATAATAGTTTTTGTCTAAAATACCAGTTTATTACCTTTATCTGCTTTAACATAAAAACAATCTTTCTCTTGCAATCGCTTAACTATTTGCATTTGATTAAAATTTTGGTTTCTAGTAGAGTTATTTTCTTTCAAGTTTATTTTACATGCATTTAATGTTTTGAAATGTTTTTAAAAATATTTCCGAAATAGTCGAAACATATTTGTTATCTTTTGTGTCTCTAATATTTGGATAAATTAAATCAAGCACTAATTTGAATTCTTCTCTCTCTCTCTCTCTCTCTCTCTCTCTCTCTTATCTACTATTCTAACAGAGTAGCTATTATTAAATGCTATTTGCATAATTATTGCAATTTCTGCATGTATCGTTGAATTAGCTGACTTTTGTGAAAAAGGGTGACATAAATCGTATGGTAATGGTTGTGTCTGTGTAGGCATGTTTTCTGTAAAATGAATGACTTTCTAATGGTTAAATCTAAAAAATATATACAATTATCAACTTCTTCTTCTAAAGTAAACTTGATATTTGCAAGATTGATACATTTTAAAAATTCATTTAATTCTGTAGGGCTACCATAAAAACATGCTAAAATATCATCTATATATCTGTGCCAAAACACAATATAATGTGAAACTTCTGATCTTAAAATTTGAGTTTCTAAGTTTTCCATGAATATGTATTAGAAAATACAATTACATTCCAAAATATTCAGTTAAAAATGCGTACTATGTATTAATAGCACAACATTTAAACGAATTAATTATTGTTCGATATGGTAAATTAGTTTCACCTCATGTTTGTAGAATGTATTCTAAAATACCTCATAGAGAATGCTTACGTCTGTTAGAAAACATTTTACTAGACAAGAACGTAAATGTCATAAAAAGACAAGAAAAATTTGTCTTCTTAACGAATGCATAAAATAAAACTATTTAAAATTTAATGGTAAAATGTATATGCAAAATGAATGCATTCCTATGGGTAGTCCGCTGTCTCCTTTATTAGCCAACATATTCATGGAAACTTGGAAACCCAAATTTTAACATCAGAAATTTCACATTATATTGTCTTTTGGTACAGATATGTAGATGGTATTTTAGCATGTTTTCAAGCCAGCCCTACAGAATTAAATGAATTGAAAATTTTATTAATCTTGCTAATATCAAGTTTACTTGAGAAGAAGAAGTCAATAACAGTATATATATATATATATATATATATATATATATATATATATATATATATATATATATATATATATATATATATATATATATATTTAACCATTAGAAAGTTAGAAGATAATTCATTTGACCTTTCAATATACAGAAAACATACCTACACAGACACAACCATTACCATATGATTTATGTCACCCTTTTTCACAAAACTCACGAATTCAACGATACATGCAGAAATTGCAATAATTAAGCAAATAACATTTAGTAATGGCTACTCTGTTAAAATAATAGATAAAATAGAGAAAAAAGATTTCAAATTAGTGCTTAATTTAATTTATCCAAATATTAGTGACACAAAAAATAACAAACATGTTTAGATGACTTATTTTGGAAATATTTCTGAAAACATTTCACAAATTTTAAATGCCTGTACAAATAAAAAGGTTGCTTTTAAAACGTACAACACAACGTGTGATTTGTTATTTGACGCGGAAGAGCAATCATGTTCCTTGACAATAGCTGGAATTTATAAATTAGCTTGCACACTTGTACACACTGTAACACAATTTACATCGGTCAAACTTCTAGAAATTTTAATACCAGATACAAAAAACATTTTTCTGCACTTAGAAATAACCACGCTGAGACATCTACATTTGCAAAACATATTATTGATATTCAACACAGATCCACAGTATATAACCTCATAGAACCACAACATTTTTGTAATGACAAGGGCAAACTTGACTTCTTTTAAGCTTTAAAGTAAAAAAGCACATACACGAAAATCGCTAGCTTGTTTTAAATAGGGAAGCTGATCTAATGGCTTCCCCTTTCTTGGGAGTTCTTCTTTATAATTAAATACTTGAAACAAAATCCGTCCAACTATATTAAAAAGTTGTGGTAAGATAATAGAGTGATGTGCGTTTATATTTTCATTGTAAGGAGTTTGATTTATTGCTGTTATTGCTTAGTTATCTACTCCTTGTTGAATGAATTGAGTAGATATTTGGAATTTCAAAATCTTACTTCAATTCTATATTTGACAAAGCTGAGAACTTCAGCGAAACTGCAGTTATACGTACAATAAAATAGTGTAAATCAATCCGTTTGTTTATCTAAGTTGGCAATGGATTTACATCAAGTATCGGCCTCCACAATATCATACATACATAATTGATTCCCGGAATCTCAACAATCCAGCAAGGAGAGGCGAAAACCTGAAGAAACCCCACCTTGAAAAGTCAAAACTCGTCTTTCGACAAGCAAAATTCTTGCCATTGTTTTTTTGGGATTGCAGAGGCGTACTGCTCATTGATTTCCTTCATGAGTGGCGTACAGTTAACACAACCTACTATTGCCAGCTTCTTGATAAAACCAAACTGGCTGGAAACAATCAATTGAGAAACACTTGAACATCTACCAATAAGCAGGAACACCGAAATTGAGCATTTAATACCTTACAATTCTGTTTAACAAAGAATTCTAATCAGTACTAATTTGAAGAAGATACCACTCTTAAAAATAACTACTTTTGTTTACCTCCACTTTATGCCTCGGTTAGTTGATGAGGGGTATTGCAAAATTACAAGGTGTCTTTTGTAATTACAAGGCACAAAAAACGCGCGCATGTTCGCTCCACATACTCGACTCTATACACCAGGCGAATTTGTTCGAATCTAATCAAATCCAGGAGTGGTTCATAGATTAGATGTCGGTGTGGCCTCATAATCTATATCCTTTTGTAAGGATCCACCACCTTTTGCAAGCAAACTAACATAGGTATCTACATCTACAGTAAGTCCCCACTTAACGTTCTAGTTAAGGACCTAACAATCGCGATGTTAAGTGAAATGACATAAAACGAATCATTAGGAATGAACATAATGTACATAATGAACATATTTATGACTGCAAAATCATTCAGAAAAAAAAAACAGTATTAATTTACGTATGCATTATGTACATTAGGGTGGATCAAAAAAATCAACTTTTGAATTTTACTTGCGGCTAGTTACCAAAATTTGTCTATTATTAAGCGTGTTAATTTCCCAAAATTTCGAATTTCTTGTAAACCATCTTCAGGTGCCACAATAGAATTGAAATGTAGGAAATTTACAAATTTTGTTTTTAATTAAAATTTCATTTACATTACTAACAATTGAAAACTCCAATGCGAACATTGGCAACATAGCATATTGACAACAAAAGCATTACAAAGGAAAATTAAGAGAATAATAAACACTGAAAAACGAACTGTTGCAGCTAGTTCGTCTTTGTACTGACGAGCTCTAATTAGAACGAAACTGGTCTACGGTTCTAATTATGGTGAGAATACATCTAACATTACATACATTGTCCCTATATTAGGAAAGAAATGGGCCAGGGTTGACAATCTACAAAATTGTTAGTTGGTTGTACACAGTTTCAATTTTATAATATTTGGTGTTATTTGCAGCTGTCGTGACAACATACTACTTGGTTACGCAACGAGATGGCGACTCCTGTCTTACATCTCACTATGTGTTGTGTTCATTTGCGAACCGTTTCAGGTTTCAGGAGGGTAATTTCGATACCCATTCAAAATCAAAAACTGTGTGGACTGACTTATGCAGTAGGTCAATTTCGTAAGTTCGTCTACGGTTCTAATTGTAATGAGAATACATCTAGAGTAACATACATTGTCCCTATATTAGGGAAGAAATGGGCCAGGGCTGACAATTTACAAAATTGTTAGTTGTACACAGTTAAAATTTTATAACATTTTGTGTTATTTGGAGCTGTCGTGACAACATACTACTTAGTTCCGCAACAAGATGGCGACTCCTGTCTTACATCTCATTATGTGAGGTCGGCTACCATAGCCGTATTACTTTATAGGTGTTTTCCGCTGCAATTAGTATGCCATACTGACGAGCTCTAATTAGAGCGAAACCGGTCTACAGTTCTAATTGTGGTGAGAATACATCTAGCCTTAAATGAACACAAGTTTAGTTGGAACGCCGCAGTGATAGTGCAATAAACGATCATCTTCTGATTGGAACACGATTTATGTACTGCATATGATTGTAACCGTTCTTGAATGGTTTCTGCAGGGTTGGAACAAACCTTTTAGAAGGGGAGGAGGGGGGTTCGGGGCAAATAACTGAAATAATCCAAAATCATTTTTCATATTTAGCAGTCTAAAGTTATTGCTAAGATACTATTAATTACTTCATTCCCTAAAAAAAATTGTTACCACTAAGGAAGTGTGCCTAGGCATGTTTGTATGCATGGGTTTGTGCAATTAGTGATAGATACTGCCACAGAATTTGTAAAGTGCAGTTACAAAACACCATATATAATGATAGACAGCTAAAAGAATACAGAACAATGATTTCTTTTTTACATGTAGTACATTTTAATTTCACGAAGCAAAAGTCGTTAAAATACAATAGAACCAAAAGAACAATAGCATTGTTTGTATTTATGGAGTTTTAATAAAATATAGCGATTTTATTTTTATCCTTAGACAGTAAGTACATTTAAGATATTATAGATTTGTAATATTCAGTTATAAATATTATAAAATTAAGTTTTTTGTAAATACCAATTGTAAGAAAAGACGCAGTGTTAGTTGATTAAGATAGTTTTTTTTGTGCTTGTTTCAAAAGAGTGCAACGAATAAAAAGTTGGACAATGGGAAAACGCGAGGCCTATGAACTTTGTTTTACAGAGGTACAGGAGAAATTTTTTTTTGTAACACAGGTATAGTTTATTTAAGGAGTCGACGGCAGGTCGATGAGGACGATTCGTAATTGAACTACCACAAGTGAAACTTGAAATTCGTTGACCTGTGACGACACGGTAAAATATGGAAGTTGATAATTAAAACATGAAAGGCAAGTGCCTGATAATAAAATAATATACAATTTTTATGTAAAGAAAATAAGTTGCAAGCTGCAAGTTAGTGGATTTTATTGTTACATAACAATGGCTTTTTCTTTACAACTTGATCACTTTGGTTGGCGCAGTTTTTGGTGTGAGCCGATTATTCATTATTATATAGTAAATTCAACATTACAGACAAAAAAAAACAAGAAGATAATTTCAAAAAGCACTTACCAATGTTACGATATCTCCTGGACACCTTCTGGCAATCTCCTGAAGTCTTCCATACAATGCATCAATCAGGTACTGGTATCGAGCATTGAATTCGTCCAGTTCCTTGGCGACGAGATCAGCTCCACTGGTACTTAAGTTCTTGGCTCTGAATGCTGCATTGGCATCTAAAGAAGGCTGTGACTCCATCAAGGCGTCCTTGAACCGCTGCACACCCTTGCTCCATATCTAGTGTTACGGTTAGAGGTTAGGTGTCAGTTGTTAGTTCGTAAGTGCTTTGTAAGTTGACATTACGAAAAGCCGTGAAAATGAGTGAATAAATGTGGTGTGTGATAATTGCACACAAAGTGTGTGCTTGATATTGTGACTTTCTAATCATGTAAAGTGTGAGAAAGGTGCTTAGCATAATCACAAACTTTTTTAAAAGTTTTTTTTCTCTATCCTTCCATAAAATTATCGAACGCTCATTATTACTTTATAATTACACTTCAACCGAATATATAGCAAGGTTGCATGTACAGAATTTGCACAACAAAAATAAGGACTTTTTTATAATATAGTGAAGCAAATCATTAAGAATTTTATGATTACAAAAACAATTAACATTTTTTAAATCGACAAAAATATTCATTTTTCAACAGAAGGTACATGAAGCACTGATTTTTTTTAAAGAAAACGCCAGCAGAAATGAAATCCATATAATACTTCATAAGTATACTCGGAGAACCCAAATCACCACAACACATTTAAAAACCTTGATCGTTTCACTGACCAAGTTAGCGCCATCAGAATAATTCATCCTCTGATGACGCCAGCTTGGTTAGTGAAACGATCGTCAGGTTTTTTTTAATGTGTTGTGATGATTTGGGTTCTCAAAATGTACTTCTCAGTGCTCATCATGGGTTCCAGTCTTCACTTAGTGTAATATTTCATGACAAAGTTAGTGATTATGCAGTGTGTGATGAAATGTAAATAAAATGAAATCTAATCTAATATATTGTAAATTAAAATTACCTACAGAGAAGAAAAAACATCGCAAAAGCATGAAGAGACACCAAAAGTTGACAGAAAAAGATCCCTGAAGCCCAAATCTATTATTACTAGATATCACTGGATAAATCACAGCTTTATTATTTTAGAAAAGACATAAGAATCGAGAATATTTCTGCCAGAAGGATGCAATAGATGATTTCAGTTGAATTTTCGCTTACCAAAAATTATAATTGCTCGAGTTAAAATGTATTACGCATTATAAAATATTTTTTAAGTTACACTTTAATTACACCTATTTAGGTCAAGTTTATAGTAAGCTGACAAAACAGAAGCTCTATTTTTAAAGACAAATTCACACAAAAAAATCCAACTGTTTCCTTATTTTGCTCAGAGTGTAACATTTACTTCTAATAACATCGCAAGTTCAGTGGCACTGAATATGTCCTGTCTTCTGCTTTAAATGTTAAAATTTTAATACAACTATCTGTTTAGAATGTTGGCAGTAAGACCACCATGGTGATGCTGTTGCATAAACTAATAGTGATAACAATAACTTCTAAGAGATTTTCTTTTAATAATAAAATAAAACTGCCCATAGGTGACACGAGGGGGTAACCATGTAAGGCTAGATGCATTCTCGCAACAATTAGAACCATAGACCGGTTTCGCTCTCATTAGAGCTCTTCAGTACAGCATACTAATTGTAGCAAAAATGCACCAAAAGTAATACGGCTATAGTATAGCCAGCCTTTCAACACTAAGTAAGTGGTGGACGTGCCGCCACCTAGTTGCGGAACCAAGTAGTATGTTGTCACGCCAGCTCCAAATAACACAAAGTGTTAAAAAAATAGAGACTGTTAGTTAGTTGTATACAGTCTCTATTTTTTAACACTTTGTGTTATTTGGAGCTGGCGTGGCAACATACTACTTGGTTCCGCAACTAGGTGGCGGCACGTCCACCACTCAGTGTGGCTGGCTATACTATAGCCGTATTACTTTTGGTGCATTTTTGCTACAATTAGTATGCCATACTGAAGAGCTCTAATGAGAGAGAAACCGGTCTATGGTTCTAATTGTTGCGAGAATGCATCTAGCCTTACATACTTTGTCCCTATATTAGGGTAGAAATGGGCCAGGGCTGACAATTTTCTAAATTGTTAGTTAGTTGTATACAGTCTTTATTTTTTTAACACTTTGTGTTATTTGGAGCTGGCGTGACAACATACTACTTGGTTCCGCAACTAGGTGACGGCACGTCCACCACTCAGTGGGGTAACCATAAGAAACCAAACTATTTTGTTTTTAATTTAGTATTATATTTTTAAACAAAAAACCTTTAATGGCCTTCAAAGTACTCTTTACTGGCACTAATACACTTGTCTAATATTATATTCCGTTATTCAAAACATTTTTGAAATTCGTTTTATGTGATATTTGACAGCAGCTCTGTAGTTTTTCTTCACCTCAGCAAAGTCGGCAAAACGTTCATATTTCTTTTCATTTAGGGTAATAAAAACAGTTCCATGGGGTAAGGTTGGATGGGGCAGAGGGGTCAAGCCATTTTTGGTTAAAAATTGATGCACAGATGGGGCTGTGAACAGGGGCGTTATCGTGGTGGAAAAACCAGTTGCCGCAAATTGTTGTGCAATATTTTCAAAACTTCCAGGTAGAACACCTTGTTAACTGTCTTACCATGTGGAACAAACTCTGAATAAACAACTCTTTTCACACCGAAAAAACAAATCAGCATTGTTTTGACGTTTGACTTCCTTGCCGAGCTTTTTTGGTGCGAGGCAAACTTGGAGTCTTCCACTGGCTTGATTGTTGCTTTGTTTCAGGGTCGTAACCTGTGATGACCTTAGAGAGAGAGTTTGGATCATTTCGGAACTTTTTTTTAAAGCACATGCTTCAATGACCTTGCTTTTAAGTACACGTGGAGAACCCAAATCACATCTTATTAAATACCTGACCATCGTTTCTGTAACCAAGTTAGCGTCATCAGAGGATGACGCTAACGCAATTCACATCCTCTGATGACGTTAACTTTGTTGGCGAAACGATCGTCAGGTCTTTAAAAAGATGTGTTTTGGTGATTTGGGTTCTCAAAATGTACTTATCAGTGCTCATCACAGGTTCCAATCTTAACTTTGTGAACCTTGCGTTTGTTCAGCAGTCAACTGTCATGGCACCAATTTGCAGCCACCTTTTTCATCCCCAAATCTTCCATTAAAATTCGCTGAACAGAACTCCACAACTTCGCCAATGGCCAATGGTCAATCTTCTAGATATTTTCGCGAATTTTTTTAACATTTTCATCGCTTCGAGTCACAAAGGTTTGTCATCAATCAACATTCCACCTCTTTTGAAATGGGAAAACCACTCAAAACACTTGAGTTTTCCCAATAGCATCATCCTTGTATGCAGTTTGTAACATTTTAGGAATTTTTGTGCTAGTTTTTCCAAGCAAGAAGCAAAATTTATGGCCACAGACTGTTCTCAAGAATCCGCCATTGCAAAAACTACGAGCACACAACAAAATTCTCACTAAAAAATTCACACAAGCTGAACAGCGACAACACTTGTCGAAAATGGTACCTCTAAATGCTTGTAGCGTCAGAACGGGGTACTACAAAAACTCCGCCCACCACACCATCATTTCAATTTCCTTTGGCTACCCCCTCGTAGGTTAAATGTGTCTGGTGTATAAGAGAAACCCCGCATATTTAACTTAGCTTAGTATAGACCTGACCACAGAAAACAATTTTAAAATAGGTATTTTTAAATTTATTTCTATTACCTATACTATACTTTATACATTTATCAATTTCCGGAGGCCTTTACAATCTCTGATGCTATTCCTACCTTAAAATCTGATAATCGATCACATGTACTAAATTTTAGGCATGTTTGTATCAGTTCTGTCTTCTCAAAAGTATTTGAGATGACTGATGCCGATTCTCAAATTTTCTTTTAAACATGTCATTGTTGAACAACAGCATGGTTTCTCTACGGGTAGGTCAACTGCAACAAACTTGTTTTATTTTACTAATTATATACTGCAGTTGTGAATGCAGTGGTGAAGTACACTCTGCCTATACTGATTTTAGCATAGCTTTTGATTCTGTAAACCATTGTTTGTTAATACAGAAATTATATGTATATGGCATTAGAGATCCGTTGCTGGCATGGCTCCATTCGTATCTTGAAGGCAGAACCATAAGAGTTAAAGTTACTGGGTGTTACTCTGATCTTATATATGCAACATCTGGGGTTCCACAAGGTTCACACCTTGGACCACTTCTATTCAACGTTTTCATCAATGATATTGGACAGTCTTTCAGATCACCTTGCTTAATGTTTGCACATGATATAAAACTTCTCACTTGTCTATACAGCTGCTGAAATGTCGGCACTTGCCCATGATTTGGAGTGCTGGTCTTTATGTTGCCATACAATTAATCTTCATTTGAATATACATAAGTGTTTTATAATGTAGTTTTCCGGTAGAGCTAATCTTAGTTTACCACAGCAGATTCTGATTATCTCATTGATGGCATCTCCTTGAGGTGGGTTGATGCTGCTCGTGACCTGTGTGTCACATTGGATTGACAGCTTAGGATGTCACTGCACATTGATGCAATTACATCAAGCAAGAGTGTTGGGTCTGACAATTAGAATCAATGATCTTTGTAGCAGTGTCCTTACACTGGTCATCTTTTATTCATCGATTGTATGATCTTTGACTATTGTTCGATGATTTGGTCACCTCGCTATGCTGCGCATATTGATAGAATTGAAAATGTTCAGCGTAGATTTGTCAAAACTTTGCGTTATAGAAATTATTATTATTATTACCTTTATTGCTTAAAATTATACAACATGTTTATTTAATAAGTCTAAGACTTGTGGTGAATATTAACATAATTTTATACATAGTTGCATTCAAAACTGCTTGACAACACTCCAAATTCAAAACCTTAAAATTTTAACATTCCAAAAAATTTCTTTCCTGTTCCACTTCGTTCTTCTAATGTTTCACTCCATAATACTTTTCCAACTGCATAAATGAAATTATGTGTTTTTTTTTTCCTTAGCGTCGGTCTATTTCCGCGACTATGGCCAATCACCGACGCCAGGGAGCAGTTTCACCTCACAATCCTGAATTTTTTCCGAACCTCTGCCTTTCTGTAAGAAGGGTAGGGATCTTTAACGTGCCCAACATCGCTTGGACACGGGACCGGCGGCTTTACGCCCTCGCCGAAGGGCGAAACGTGCAGACATTTAACTTGCTTAAATACAATGCCACAACCTCGGTTGATGTTACAGTGTGTACTGAAAAAGTGAAAGTAGAACCCTGGGATCGCACCCAGTACCCTTCAGTTGAGGCACACGTTCTTACCACTGAACCACTGAGGCTCTCTCAATTATGTCTGTCTCAATTCAGAATAGAGTTTGTCCAGGTACTGTTCGTAATCCTGGCATGGTGGGTAGTGAATTCCATGGTACTACCTACGGAAAAATCTTAGCAGAGTAGTTTATAGTAGCAACAGCTTTTGTTCCAAGTTTAACAGGTTGAGCATGGCATAGAGCCAGTTTAGGTCAAATGCACGTATGCTGAACCTTGAGGAACTCCTGCATTAATTGGATACAGTTTAGAGAAATGGCCATCCACAACAACAGAAATGCTGCTGTTGGCGAGGAAATTTGCTGTCCAGGTACAAAGTTTTGGTGGTAGGCCATAGGCCGGAAGTTTATTAAGCAGCGCTGCGTGCCAGACCTGGTCGAATACTTTGGATATGTCTAGAGCGACAATCTGGGATTCACCGTGTAGTTCCATAGACTTGTTCCAAGAATGGGTGGCAAAGGAAAGGAGGTCGGCAGTTGATGTGCGCTGACGGAATCCATACTGCCTGTCATGGATTAGACTGTTTTTCAAGAAATTTTAGTAATTCGATGTTTATATACTTTTCCATCACTTTAGAGAAGACTGAAGGGAAAGAAACAGGCCTGTAGTTGCTAGGAAGCGCTTTGGATCCTTTCTTGGGGATGGGTTGTACTCTAGCAGTTTTCCAGTTACTAGGAATATGCATTTATTGTAAAATATCTGAAACAGACGAGTCAGGACAGGAGCAAGTTCTGGTGCACATTTTTTGAGAACAATTGCTGGGATCTCGTCAAGGTCAGAGGCTTTCCTGGTATTAAGAGAAGAGAGCATCTTTCGTACCTTTTTAGTTTTGAAAATGATATCCGTCATTTTATGCGCGACATTGGGGACTGTTGGTGGTTGAACATTTGGAGGTGGGTGGAGAGTAGAATTGCCGGCGAACAACGAAGTAAAAGTTCAGCCTTGCCCAGGGCGGTAGAAACAATTTCATCCCCTGAGACAAGAGCATATAGCAAATAAATTGTGACATCTTTTTATGGATATTTTTTATGGTTTTATTAACAAACCACACTCTGAAATGTGAAAAGCATAAAAATTTATTTAGAAAACTTATTTTTAATTCACAGCGACCGAGGAAAACGACTTCTGAATACTAAAAATATAATATTTTTTCATGTTTATGAAAATTTTAGTTGACTAACACACAAGAGTTCTGCAGATAGAAAAATAGCAAAGTTAGGGACAATTGTAATAAGGTAGATAATATTTATGAAATCCAGTATAAACCACCACCTATGTTGAATTAAAATTTTTATTTAAACTTATCATTACCACTACCATTTATTTTTTAAAAAGAATTAAAATTAACAATGCATTATTTAGGATTTAGTGAGGTTACCACAACGTTAAAAGAAAGAAATTTGAAAGGAAATTTAGATACTCTAATAGTTTAGCGATAGCTCTAGAAGCAACAATTCCTATAAGATACCAACACCAACAAATTTTTAAATAAAAATACACAGAAGAAAACAAAAAGGAGGAATTTAAAACTGCAGTCACACACAATTCACACAATTCTAACCTATCCTATGCCTAGACTTAACCTAAATGTAACACGGATTATGTAGAATGGTTTGCTTGAGCTGTCGGTACTTACCTTGCCTTCTCTAATGTACCTTCCCCCATTCTGGTTGACCTGTTCGATGAAAGGACCACGTTCACAGACACTGTTTAGCAAATTCTGGAAGAAAAACCTCACTGCATTAAAATACAATAATACATAATTTTTTTTAATTATTTAAATTAAAACTATACTATTCTTACGATAAGAAAGGAATGACATAATAATTAGTAATTATAGGTAGGCAACACACAAATACCAAGTTTTTAGGATGCTACCGAGTTAACGGGGCTACATAGTTAAGGGGTAGCCACCGAGTTAAGGGGCCAGTAACGAGTAAAAATTCGCTACAGAAAAAAATTTGTTACCTTTAGCAATTTTGAAATGAATTAAAAGCAACGAATTTAGCACTATTTTGGAGAATTAGGTATTTTAAAGTTTGAACTATTTTGGTATCTCCTAGCCCATACAACTTTGCTAACCGAAGCTTTGGTTTGTTTAGAGTTCGCTTCGAAATTTTGAAGCCCACACATTCCTACTTTATTTATTTGTTCATCATGTTCCTTTAATCTACTTAAGTTTGTATTCAACTCTTCACAGACCTTAGTAGGAATTATTACAGATGATGGCAAATGTAGTGGAAAACTGAAAAGGATGTTTGCCATGACAAAGCAAGTATTCGATAGACAAATTACCTTTTTTACCAATAAACATTTTAACCTGAACTTGGGGGAGATTATAATTTTTCCATATGTGGTGTTTCAATATGTGGAGTCAAAAGCTAACTTTGTATATGCAGGACATTAAGAGAATAGAGGCTCTGAAGACCTGGGCATGCGAGAAAATGACAGAGACAAGATACACTGATAGAATGACAAATATAGTATGCTAGAAAAGGCAAAAGAAAAGAGGCGTACTGAAACACACAATGATAAAGCAAAGATTGGGCATATTCTGAGACAAATTTTGAAGAAAACGCACTTGAAGGGGTAGACCAAGAGAAAAGAATCTGAAAAGCTTGGTTCAATTGAAGAAGTGTGAAAGCTATAATGAAATAAGTTAGAATTCCAAAGTTCTTTTATAAACGAGCTTTTATCATTTCATGTACTAAAACAAAACAAAAATTGACCAATTGAATTCATAAAAGCGCCACTGCCTTTCACTCCTGAAGACCTTTCATCTGATGCCCATATCAGAGGGGTTCTTGAGAAAGAAATAGTCCGCCATCTTGTGTCTGTTGCCATTTTGAATTCATGAAGGCGTTACCTAGCCTAGTGTTTTTTACCCGTACAGTCCTTTAGGTTGATACCCATATCATAGGGATTGTGATAAAAGAAACAATCCGCCACCTTGGAGCGCCTGCCATGTTGAATTTATGATGACAGATAGCCTATGTTGCATTGTCGCCTGACTTATACATGGGTATCAAATTTCAGCAAAATCCGGTAACAGGAACTACTAGACTTGCAAGATGACCTAAAGACACCAACAGTTAAAGTTAAATAAAAGCCCTTAATAAAAATAACAAATAACCGATGGAGGTACAAAGTAATAGACAAGACAACATAGCCTTTAGACCAACTCTTCTTGAGAAAAATAACTGATAGAGGCACAGAGTAAAAGACAAGGCACCACCACCATTAGACTAAGCCTGATTGAAAATATTTGAAGAGTAATACTTTATAACTCACCCTTGTTGTTTCAAGATGTTCTTTTGCTCTTTCCTTGAGTGGGTGTAGATTTTCCAATTTGCCATAATGTTCATCTAACCAGCCATCTTCATTTTCTTTGGCCTTCTTGTAGTTCTTTAGCAAATCATATGCCTGTTCACAACCTCTCAATCTATCAGCCAACTGGCCGCAAACATTGCTCCATCTGCTGTTTAGTTTCTGTATTTCTTTGTCAAGTCTCTCAATATCAGAATGAGGACCACGATGGTTGATTCTTGATTTCTCTGTTAAACGTCTTGTGTTATCGAAATCGTCATTCAATTGATCCATATTAATTTGCTGCTGGCCAACTGCAGATTGCATCATCAAAAGATCATCGTGTATAACTTCAAGGCCTTTTTCGCTATTAGGAAGTTCTTTGAATAAAGCAAGCTTGGTTTCGAATTCGGATATCATTTGATCCGCCTCTTCCATTGCATTGATGACAATGTCGATACATTTCAAACGTTCAACATACAAGTTGCTTGTATTCCATATGTACTTCCACTTGTCCAAAACCTTTTCCAGATCTTTCTTTTGTTGTGGAGTCTTCAAAGTAATACTACGGAATGTGTCTTTAACGTGTTCAATTTCGGGCTCTAGATTCTGAAGTCTCGACTCGAATTCCTTATGTTCTACAACAAGATGCTGTAAAGTATCAATATCTCTTGGTAGTGCAGCCGCAACTCTTTGATTTATCACTCTTTCAGCTTCATCAAGCACCTGATTAAGGTTGGAGATTTGAGTGCTGAAGATACGGCTTTGGTTCTTGCTTTCCTCTGAAAAAAAAGTTACTTAATAAAATAGACAGTATTAAAGAAAAACTTCCTTACCTTCTGCTCTAGCGCGTTTTTCAAATTCGTCAAACAGTCGATTAACTTCATCCATTTCTCTTCTCAGCCTTCGCAACTGTGGATCTGATGGATCACCTTCAGCCATTAGCTTATCAGCATCTTCGTTGAGTGCCCTTCTTATTGCATTGCGTTGTTCAGCACCAATAGCAATGAACTGTAAACAAAATTCAATATTTCTTTTACCATTATGCACTTATTAAGTTTACATTGATAATCTTTACTGACCATTTTGGGTACTCTTGCAAATATATCGTGTCAGATACATAAAAATAAAACTTAACACGATTAAAAAGAAAATATAAAAATGTAATTAATACCATGTTGTAAAAACATTCGATTCCATTGACAGTTTTTATCTTTATTTTATCTATATTTAAGATGTCTGGACACAGCAAGTGCGCTTTGGTAGTGGATTTTCGTAGAAATGACCTACTTTTTTAAATTTATTTTTACAAAAACTATATATGCAACAAGAAAAAATATTATTTGTTTGTAATGTTTGTTGATTTTTTTTTTTTTTGGATGTGCCTTCCTCTGACCTTCAGCGACACCAAAAATTTCTTTTATTAAAAGCTAAGAACTTTTTTCTCTTTGAATGTAGAGATCTAAATTTTGGGGGGGGGGGAAGCGGCTAATGTGTCCCCACTCCTTCGGGGGCGGGGCGCGGTCGCGACCCCGGCTGCTGGGGCGGGCCCTGGCCCCTCAGGAACGTCAGGTCCGGCGGGTAGGAGGGAAATGCAGGTAGTCATCACCTCCAACAGGGGGGATGGCGTAGTCTTGACGGAGGAGGCGGAGCCAATAAGGAGGAGTTTGCTAGCGGGGATGTTGGACGCCATGACGGTATCCGACAGGGCGTTGCAGCTCCGCTTCCGCAACTCTGGGATAGTCGATCCGGGGTGGTTCTTGGTGACCGCCGAGGATGACGAGTCCCTGAGTTGGCTTCTCAACGGCTGGTCCGGGACGACGGTGGGGGAGATCGCCTTCAGCGCCGTAAGGGCAGGGGGCGCCCCATGGCCGGTCCGGATCGGCTTTTGGCTCAGAAGTCAAGAGGTGGACCTAGAGAATGTTGTCAGGATGCTTGCGCTCCAGAACCGCTCGCTCAATGTTGGGCAGTGGCGGCACTTGGAGACGGCAGGAGGACCTGGGGCATGGCGTCTGGTCTTTTCGGTGGGGCCTGGGGTAGCTCGCGAGCTGGACGGGCAAGGCTGGCGGCTGTACTTCGAGTTGGTGACTCTGAGTGTAACCAGAGTTCCGACATGGAGTGCGGTCGCCTCCGCCCGGCCTGCGGCGGGCGAACGGACGGGCTCCGACCAGGGGAGGCCTCCGCCCGAGCGGCGTCGCGATTAAATTCGCGGGGCAACTGCGGGTGGGCCAGATCAACCTTCAGCATAGCCGGGATGCCACTGGGGAGCTAGCAAAGCTCATCGCAGGCGGTCCAGGCGGCGTAGTGTTGATTCAAGAGCCTTATGTGTTTAGGAAGCAAGTTAGAGGGCTTGGAGGAATTGGCTTCAACATCCTCATCGGTGGTGAAGCACAGGAAGAACAACCAAGGACATGCATACTGGCGTCGAGGGATCTGGACGTGATGTTGCTGCCGCAGCTCGGGTCCAGGGACGTCACAGCAGCTGTCCTGGAGTACAAGGTGAGTAATATTAGGCTTAAGGTTCTGATGTGCAGCCTTTATGTTCCCTACGATCGGCGGGGGCTGCCTCCGTCGGAGGAATTGGTGCGTATCGTCGATTACGCGAGGGAGCATGGGCTACAACTGATAATAGGCTGCGATGCCAATTCTCACCACAGATTGTGGGGCAGCACAGATACCAACCCACGCGGTGAGGCTCTGTTAGAGTACTTGGCTACAACGAACCTAGAGGTATTAAATAGAGGTACAGCTCCAACGTTTGTCAATCGTATCCGACAGGAGGTGATCGACATTACGTTAGCGAGCAGAGGAATAACGGAGGATATATCTAACTGGAGGGTGACGGAACACATATCAATGTCTGATCATCGTATGATCAGCTTTGAATTGGATGTGGACCGTGAGAGTCCTCCCCCCAGGAGAAATCCAAGGAAGACCGACTGGGATGCCTATCTAATAGGCCTCGGTGGGTCGCCAAGGAGCCCAGAGGGGAGTAGACTCTCTATAGAGGCATTAGATAGCGAGGTCGAGGCCCTAGAAGGGAAAATAATGGCAGCCTACGAGGCCGCGTCACCACTTAGGGGGGAACCGTCCATCAAAGTTAGATGGTGGAACAAGGATCTCGCCGTACTACGCGGGCGGACTCGGAGGGCCTTAAACCGAGCCGTCCGAGAATCAGGTGAAGCGGCCTGGGACGAGTTTAGGACTGCCAGAAGGGAGTTTAAGAAGGAATTACGCCGGAGTAAGCGAGCTGGTTGGCGCGCGTACTGCGGGGAAATCAATTCCCTGCCTGACGCAGCCAGGCTGGTGAGAGTACTCAAACAAGAGTTGGGTAGTAATGTAGGATCTTTAAGGAAACAGGACGGGAGCTGGACAAGCACCGGTGAGGAGACCCTGCGTCATCTCGCCGAAGTTCACCTTGAGGGCGGTGGAGCCGTCACGGAGGCTGCCGAACCGGGCCGGTGGACAGTCCCGAATGCGGACTGGCAGCTGGCGGAGGAGGTGGTCACAGATGGCTCTATAACCTGGGCGGTGAGCGAGTTCGCTCCATTCAAATCCGCAGGCTGCGATGGGATTTTTCCAGCCCTGCTCCAGAGGGGCCTGGATATACTGCTTCCCAACATAAGGGAGGTTTTTCGGGCCAGCCTGGCGTGGGGCTACGTCCCAAAGGCCTGGCGCCGGGTTAGAGGGGTCTTCATTCCCAAACCGGGAAGGGAGGACTACACGCTGGCCAAGGCGTACAGGCTAATCAGCCTAACATCCTTCCTACTTAAGGCATTGGAAAAGTTAGTAGATAGGTTTATGTTGGGAGGGATCCTCAAGGATCATCCCTTCCACAAAGGTCAGCACGCGTACCAGCGGGGGAAATCGACGGAGACGGCGCTCCACGCTGTGACGCGGAAGGTGGAAAGGGCTCTACACTACGGGGAGAGCACATTAGCTGTGTTCTTCGATGTGGAGGGGGCCTTTGATAAGGCAAGGACGGATACAGTCTGTAACGCCCTACAGGAGAGGGGAACGCCGAGGTCCCTAACAAGCTGGGTGGCGAGCATGCTGGAGGACAGGAGAGTGTCGCTGACCTTGAGGGGCCGAGGGCTGGACGTTGGGGTGACGGGCGGCTGTCCCCAGGGGAGCTGCCTTTCGCCTCATCTATGGTGTCTGGTCATGGACGGCCTCTTGGAGCGGCTCTCTGAGAATGGCTTCTACGCCCAGGCGTACGCTGATGATGGGCTGGTCTTAGTCACCGGCAAATTCCTCGGCGTCGTCTGTGAGTGCATGCAAGCTGCCTGTAGCATAATCGAAAGGTGGTGTGGTGAGCAGGGACTCTCCGTAAACCCGGCAAAGATGGAGATGATCCTATTTACCAAGAAGAGGAAGGTAGAGGGGTTCAGGGCGCCCGTGATGTTTGGAAAACCTTTAGCTTTAGTGCGGGAGGTCAAATATCTGGGGGTGATCCTGGACCCGAAACTAACATGGGGGTCGCAAATAGAACGAGTTGTGAGGAAGGGAGTAGCGACCCTCTGGCAGCTGCGTCGTGTGATAGGGAGGACCTGGGGAGTTAATCCCCGGATCCTTCATTGGATCTACACTGCGATCGTCAGGCCGAGAATCCTCTATGGGGCGTTGGTCTGGTGGTGTGGTGTGAACCAAACAACCAGCAGGAAGCTGGCCAAACTCCAAAGGCTGGCTATCCTGGGTATCACAGGCGCTATGAGGACGACACCCTCAGCCGCGCTAGAGGTCCTGTTGATGCTGCCACCGCTTCCCATCTGTATCAGAAGGGAGGCTATGGCGTCGCATCTTAGGATCCGGGACTCAGGTAACTGGAGCGGAGAGGGAGCAGTAATAGGGCATGCAAGAGTCGCCAAGGAGGTGGAAAAGGAAATTCCGATTTCCGCCATAAAGGTGAGGGATGCCGAGGACGATATTAGGTTGACTAGGCCATACACCCTCAGGATCCCCAGTAGGGATCAGTGGAGGGAAAATGAGGTTGCATTCCAGCCCGCAAGCCTGGTCTGTTTCACCGACGGATCGCGGCTGGAGGACCAGCAATCCTCCGGGGCAGGAATATACATCGAGGGCCTGGGGGTGCGCGAGAGCTATGCTCTTGGCGCATACACCACGGCATTCGAAACAGAGGCGTATGCTATCCTGTCTGTGGCCAATAGACAGGATGTGAAGATGAGTCCTGAGAAATGTGTGTGCATTTGCTCGGATAGCCAGGCGGTCCTCCGGGCAGTCTGCGCGGCCAGAATCAGGTCACCCCTGGTTCAGGAGTGCGCTGACGCCCTCAGAGGGCTAGCCAGGACGAAGGAGGTGCAACTGGTGTGGGTTCCGGGACACTGTGGCGTGGCGGGGAATGAGGTGGCGAATAATCTCGCAAAGCTCGGTTCCCGGCGGCCGTTCTGTGGCCCGGAGCCTGCGATAGGCATAAGTAGGAAGACAGTCTCTGTCGTCTTAGACAGGTGGACCGAGGAAGCAATGGAGAGGCACTGGGGGTCGGTTGATGGCTGCAGGCAGGCGAGGGACTTCGTGGAGGGGCCGGACAGAGATAAAGCTGTCTGGCTACTCGGAAGGAGTCGACCTACGCTTCGCCGCATCCTCGGGGTGCTGACAGGCCACTGCGCCCTTAGAAGACACCTCACATTGATAGGCGTAGAGAGGGATCCCATTTGCCAGGAATGTGGCGAGGATGAAGAAACGTCCTACCACTACCTGTGTGAATGCGAGGCTTTTGGGAGTCTTCGAGCAGAATTGTTCGGATCAAGGACTCTGCAGAGGAATCAGGTAAGTACCGTCCAATTGAAGA